>CAHIKZ030000196.1:1222500-1335000 GCA_903632075.3 Acanthosepion pharaonis | reverse complement strand
ACTTAAATTTAGATATTTATATTATTTATCTCTAAATATGCAAATGATTTGGATTTGATTATAAGAAATAAATTAGTTTTAATAAAGAAAGTAAGAAACAAACCATATTTTCTCCCAATTTTTGATTCACGGATTGCGACATCTATCAGAAAGATGAAATTTAAATTTTTATTATTGCATTATATCAAAATTTTAACACACCAGCAGATAGCTATTAATATCAACAACTGAGCATAAATAGTTATTAATTAAAAAAATTAGTAATTAATATATAATATTATCGTTAACTACATGTACAATAATATCGTTCATGATAAAAGTTAAAACAAATAATTATAAATAAGTAAAAAATGCTTATAGTGTCGACAATTCCTTTTTCCACAATATAACTATTTGTGTTATGTTATAATTCTTATTACTAAAAAAAATAATAACACAGAATAATTTTTTGAACATTAAAGTATATTTAATCACATCTCCCTAATAGCTGTCATGATTTATTAATCTCTGGGTGGGACAGAATGTTCTAGTTCCACTGCCCATGTCTAAGGACATATTATCTTGTTCTTCTCCCTATGTCAGTTACGACTGAAAAGTGAGTTCGATCCTCACTAGGTGCCCTATAGTTTCGTCCTTGTCCCACATCTAAGCTACGTTTAGAAAATAACCATATCATCCTGTTCTTTTCTAGTACTGCTCAGTCATGACTGAATTACCATTAGCATTATTTAAGTGAGGACTATCATCCTCAGCTTTGTTGCTATTATCACAACGTTTCAGCCATTATAAGCCCCAGTCTCAATCACGTGTTTGCCGATCAGGGTCAATTTCGAACTAAACCCTTTGTTTAAACTACGTTTGGGGCAGATTCTTCCCTTTCAGCTGCCTGTGTCTATCGGCATATCGTTTTGTTCTTTTCTAGTACTGATCAGTCATAACTAGCTTTTTTTTTCATTCAGTTTAAACCTGTACTTTTCTACCTACGGATAGAACTTATAATTACAATGCCACTGATTCCAAACCCACACTGCCCGGCTCAGGAATTCCACTCACAATTACCGTCAACAAATTCTCGAAGAAACTTTGGTCCGCGATTAAAGAACATAAATAATGGTAAGTCCTCATCTCAGAAAGTCTGAGAAAAACATCGATTTGTCTTGTATTTTTCATATTAGAATTTCAATTGGCCTTGGGCCAAACTGTTTATTCTACATTTGGTGCGTGACCATCGACAATTCGTGTGGAGATTATCTCATAATTCAACCTGGCGCCATAAAAAGAAAATAGACTTTTCAAAGATAAAATAAACTCGGAAAAATTCTTTAAGAAGCAGGGCGTCAGTTTGACAAGCAGAAGTAATTTGATTTGGGAGAGAGAAATATGGAAGAATTTTCCGTTCACTGTGAGTGCACGCCATTGTCGGCCTTAAAGTATGAGTAATTTTGTGCGAATAGAAAGAAAATTAATTTCTGGGAAACAAAAACATTCAGAAAGTTATTTTCTTTGATATTTTTCTCTAAAATATATTATTGAATAACAAAAAGATTTTCTATGTTGTTGAAATTTTCTAACCTTAGCGTGGAAAGATATCAATGAGGATGAGCATTGTGTGTATTTATAGCCTAAGGAGAGATCATTTTAAGAAGCGATGTAATATGGCTTCCCAAAGGTCATGATAAGAGGCTCGTACATCTACGGTGCTACAGGAGAGACATTGGGGGAGCGGGGACTCAGCTCCCCTCATATTTCCCTGAAATTTAAGAAAAAATAAATAAATAAATTTGTTCTCATGGCCTTAATCTATGACAATGCCCTTGAGCTGAGCTGTAACATTTGTAATAAACAAACCTTAATGCTGTTAAATTTCAGGCCATGAAGACTTTTAGCCCACAAGAGCCACCATGTCATTCCAGCTTTCAGGGTTTTGGTAGAACATCAGAACATGCTCCAGTGCCAGAAAGATCTTAGGAGGGCTGTATCATAGATTCGGGGGAGGGGGCCCACGAGATCTTTGCACCGAACCTACTTAGGTATACAGCCATCCTGCACGCGGCTTAAATAGCCTACATTTAGGATCCTTCTTCTTCTATGGGCTGTATGCAATCATGGCTCTCCACAACTTCCTATCACTTGTATCCCTTAACAGTATTTCTCCCATATCTGTTTTGCCATCTATTCACACAGGCTCATAGGTGGCCCGCCGATTTCCCTATGTGAGTTAATTTTTCGAAGCCGTCCTTTCTCAATAAATTTCATCTCTTTTTCATTTTGTCCATTTTTTTGTCATTTTTACTTGCTCCATCCATGGAATTCTCAGTATCCTTCTGTAGGATCTTATTTCTGTTGCTTTCAGTTTTTCTCTTCATCTGTGGTGAGATTGCCCAGCATTCACCGCCATATCGGAGAATGGATATCACATAGCAATTCAGAGAACCCCGAATCTACAAATCTGCTTCTAAATCTGGTGCCATAAAGGCGTTGAGCCGACGAGAGCCACCTGGTTCCTCCAGCATTCACGGTCTATACAGAACGTCGGAACATCATGTAGCGCCAGATTGATCAGTTGCAGGCCCTGCATTATGTTAGGGGTTATGTGACAATAATAATACAGAATATTTTTTTTTAAACATTAAAAAATGGTCATCTCCCTAATGGCTGTCGCGGTCTATTTATGTCTGGGTGGGACAGATTGTTCTCGTTCCGCAGCTCAAGTCTTAGGACATATACTCTTGTTCTTCTCCCTATGTCAGTTACGACTGAAAAGTGAGTTCGATCCTCACTAGGTGCCCGATAGTTTCGGCCTTGTGCCACATCTAAGCTACGTTTAGAAAATATCATCCTGTTCTTTTCTAGTACTGCTCAGTCATAACTAGACCTGCTTTCACTCTTTCTCACTCCATTCTACAAACTGAACCCGTAATTTGATTTGGAATAGAGAAATATGGAAGAATTTGCATGCAACCGTAGGCCTTAAAGTATAAGTAATTTTGCGCAAATAGAAAGAAAATTAGTTTCTGGGAAAAAAACACAGAAAGTTATTAGATATTTTTTTCTAAAATATATTATTGAATATCAAAAAGATTTTCTATGTTTTTTGGAATTTTCTAACCTTAGCGTAAAAAGATATTTGTTCTCATGGCCTCAATCTATAATAATGCTCTTGAGCTGAACTTTAAGATTTGTAAAAAGAGTCACTGTTGTTATTAAATTTAATGTCATGTCAGACGTTGATCCGACCAGCTCAACAGTGTCACTCCAGCTCTCAGGGTCTTGGCAGAATGTTGGAACAGATTAATCTGCCAAATTACACTACTGGAGGTCCTAGCGGACGATGTTCTTCCAGCGGCTGTATGGTCTGTCGCGAGATCGTCGCCAATTAGAAGATGACTGGTAGATGATTCTGGTTGAGTGGTCATCAGTTCGTCGTCGAGTGATGATCCGAAGGGTGTTCGACTGATCGGTCTTCCGGCAAAGCTCCTCATTGGACACAAGATCGGACCAGTGAACCCCCTCTCGATGGTCTCGAGGGCGCGGGATTAAACCACGAATCAAAGAAAGAGAAAGTGATAGAATGCGGTGTATTGTTACATATAATGACGGGAGATCATTTGGTGAAAATGCGTATAGGGTAGAAATGGCAAAGATGGGCCAGATACTTATCTTGAAACTCCTCGAGTATAGGGGAGTTATTTTCCGGGCATTTCAGAAGTAAACAATTCAAACTTCTCTTTTCGCACTATTATACGAAGTTTGATGACTTCGTCTCGTTGATTGTCTTAATCCCATTATGAAAGAAAATCAGTCCATTAACAGTTCAGAGTTAAATCTTCATTTAAC
This sequence comes from Acanthosepion pharaonis, assembly GCA_903632075.3. NCBI lineage: Eukaryota > Metazoa > Mollusca > Cephalopoda > Sepiida > Sepiidae > Acanthosepion > Acanthosepion pharaonis. The sequence goes on along the minus strand of CAHIKZ030000196.1, from coordinate 1,331,163 downwards.
CACGAATTACTGCTTTTTCTCACTATAGACGAAAGACATAATCTGTGATCTTAATGGCACGAGGGTTTTTTGCCAACTGAATTCTCGTTTTAAATTTTTATTCAAACATGTATTCGGCAGAGGAAACAGTTCGCCTTGCCGGATCATTGTACTTTCCAATGTCGGTGTTAGTTATCGTATGAGTCTTTGATTTGATTCGGCATATATCCATGTTACGGGGCCGGGTCGTCTGGCCTGAAATGAAACGCGCGGCAAAGAAAGAAAGAAAGAAAGAAAGAAAGAGAGGATGAAAGAGAGAAATACACATATATATATATATATATATATATATATTATAGTTACTTCTCATACAGCCTATTTGTTTTCTCCGCCTCTTTTCATTAAGATAATAATTAACGCGCTTGCGTGTCGCTTCCACACAACACTATGAAGACTTTAAATGTCATCATGCTTCAGACTTATTCTATCACGTCTCTCAACAGATTCCTTTTCTTTGTTAGTTTTAGATTAGCATACCTTATTTGGAAAGGCTATCGAATGATATCCCGTTGCTGTCTTCGTCGGTTTTAATTCCGAGTTGTCTATTACCAAAACTAGGGAACCCGGCCTTAACCCGTCCTGGATATGACGATAAATTACAGCCGCGTCCTGGGTAAGGCCTTTGATCAGAAGGTTTTGAGGAGTATGGAACCACCGCTTAATTGTTGGCTTTCCTATGTCCACCCTGACCCGATGTGGTAGCCCCTGTAAGGGCCCCAACTATGGGAAATAGTTAACCCCTCCAAAGGGGTCAAAACACTATGAAAGTATAACAATAGGTATTAATACCAGAAATACTTTTTGGAAACCCTTAAATGGCTCGTGACAGGTATCACTGGACCGTCATCCAGCGACTGTTTGCAACAAACAAAAGATATTATTTACATTATTCGGACTATTTTCCTCATCTTTGTCGCCATATTTATCACAGCGTTTCGGCCGTTGTACGCTCCGGCCTTCTTCAGTTGGTTGGAAGTTCGAACTGAACCCTTTATTTCGCTCACTGGGGTAGACTGTTCTAGTTCCAGGTGCCATGTTTGATGGATGTCAGCTATCAGTTATCTCCTGTTAAGTTCCCTCTGAAAGTTCTCCACTGCCTTAACCGGGTATTGAACTCAGACTCTTCGGGTTCTGTCACTGGATCTAACCAACGCCTTTATCCACTGTGCCATGTGTCTTTGAGGACATCCATCAAACATGGCACATGGAACTAGAACAGTCTACCCCAGTGAGCAAAATAAAGGGTTCAGTTCGAACTTCCAACCACCTGAAGAAGGCCGGAGCGTACAACGGCCGAAACGTTGTGATAAATATGGCGATAAAGATGAGGACAATAGTCCGAATAATGTAAATAATGTACATACTACCTCATCTCAGAAATATAGACAAACAAAAGACCATTCTTTGGACACGGCATATTAGAACATAAAATCACCGTGGCTTGTTAGAAAATATAAAGCAGCAAATGAGCAGATTAAATGTCAATATTAATCTTTAATTAATATTTTAGGAGTACGTGAAACGAAGTGGGCAAACCATAGAGATTTTGTCAATGACAAATACAGGATTATATATGCAGCAGAAGAGAAAGTTGAAAGAGGAGTAGGATTAATACTAGAGCAAGACATGAAAAAATGCGTTCTGGCATACTTCCAATTGTCTGAAAGAATTCAGTAGAGTCGTTTATGCACCGACAGCACAAAGTACAGAAAAACAAATGGAAAAATTCTGCTCTAAGCTAGACAACGTCAAGACTCAATGCAAATCGCAGGAAATCGTAATTTTCAGGGGAAACTTGAATGCCAAAGTAGGCAAGGAGAGGGGTGATGAAATAGTTTGAGAATTCGGACTAGGAACCCGTAATGAACGCGAAGAAAAAATGGTTCAGTGGTGTACGGAGAATGACGAGGTTGTAGCCAACATCTGGTTTAAAGAACCCCCAAGACGATTATGTATCAAATTGACTACATAACTATCAACAAGAGATTCAAGAATACAGTTTTAGACTGCAAAACAAATTTCGACTGTAAAAGCGAATATCTTCCACTGATATTGAAAACTACGGAAATTAGCGAGGCCTAAAGTAGAACCGAAATTGCAATACGACAGACGCTTGAAGGACCCGACTCTGAAGGAGAAATATATGGAGAGTGTTAAAAGCAGATACGAGGGACAAAATGAAAATGGAAACTCAAAGTAAGACAAACTAAGAGAAGCTTTAGGGTCATCAGCAATCGTGATGACCCTAAAGGAAAATAGACGAAGAAAAAATAAATGGATAACAGATGAGATGCCCGACATGATGGAAAGGAGGTAAAAAAAATAATGCCAACACACAGGACAAAATATAAGACACTACACAAAGAAATAAGTAACAAATCAGAGAAGCCAATGAAAAATGTCCAGCAATAGAAAAAATAAAGATCAGAGATAAAAGGGAATAAAGCATAAAGAAATAAATGAACTAACAGGACAAAAGACATGCTCATCAAGAGACCGCATAAAATCTAATGACGAAACGCTGATATTAGATAAAGAAAAAAATACTTCAGAGAGGGAACGAATATATAAGAGAACTCTTCCACAAGGAAAGAGATCAACCGGCAATACGCAGAAATACCAACGAACCGGAAATACTAAAAACCGAAGTGGAATCTGCACTGGCCAAATTGGACAGAAACAAAGCGACAGGTCCAGACGGAATTATAATACGGATTCTGGTAGCCTTAAATAATTTCAGCATAGACAAGATTTTAAAAAAATAATACATGAAATATAAAACAGTGGGCATATACCGGAAAACCTAAGTAGGTTTATTTTCATAGCAATGTCTAAGAAGCCAGGTGCAAGCTAATAGGAACTCCATCGGAGAATCAACCTAATGAGCCATACAAACAACTCATCATCCGAATTTTGGTGAATAGAGCGTGCAGTAGAATCGGACCGGAGAGTGGACAAGAACAAATGCGGGTTCGTCAAAGACACTGGAACAAGGAAAACGATATTTATACATGATAAAAAAAGGTTGTGTACCTGTGTTTTATAGATTACGCAAAGGCTTTCGATAAATTATGCCACGAAGATCTGTTCAAACAACACAGAAACCTTCAGATATTTGGAAAGGATATTAGAATAAACTTGATATATTCGAGAAGGATATTAGAATAACCTTGATATATTTGAGAAAGATATTAGACTAACCTTGATATATTTAGGAAGGATATTAAAATAAATTGATTTATATGGGAAGGATATTAGAATAAACTTGATATACTTGGGAAGGATATTAAACTAACCTTGATCTATTTGGGAAGGATATTAGAATAACATTGATGTATTTGGGAAGGATTTTAGAACAACCTTGATGTATTTTGGGAAGGATATTAGAATAACCTTGATATATTTGAGAAAGATATTAGAATAAACTTGATGTATTTGGGAAGGGTATTAGAATAACTGAGAAACTATCCTGTCAGAAAACCGCCTTCATACAGATAGAAAATAATTTCAGTATATTTACAAAAATAGAATGGGATGTAAGTCAAGGATGTGTCTTCTCATCAGAATTATTCATGCTATACAGCGAGACGATTGTGAGAGAATTAGAAGTCCTACCAAGATTCAATACAGGCGGCCACAGTATTAAGAGCATAAGATACGCAGTGTTTAGAGCAGACACGGATTAGAAAAGTACAAAAGCTGTCACAGAAGGTAGTGAAGGAAAGCGAGAAGAAAGGACTAAATATCAATTGCAAGAAGACAGACTGCATATCAATTGCAAGAAGACAGACTGCCTTGTTGTTAACAAAAGAATGAGCCCAAAATGTGAGCTGCAAATTGGAGATACGATAATCAAACCGGTAGAAGAATTTAAATTGTGTGTTTTAGAATTTTTAACAGGGGACGGAAAGTGCAATGCTGAAACCCAAAGACGCTTTGGGATAGGCAACGATGCTTTCCAAAACCTAAGCAGAGTATTAAGAAATAGAAGAGAAAAAAACTTCGCTAGGAACAAGGAAAAGAGTACTAAACGGTTACATTCTGTATGACAGTGAATGCTCGACAATCTCCTTACAGATGAAGACGAGACTACAAGCAATCGAAAGGTGGTGCTACAGCAGGATGCTGAGGATGACGTGGCCAGATTTTGTGAGCAACGACGAAGTTTTAGAGAAAATGGAAAGGAAAAGGAAACCTATACTTAGCCTAAGGAACAGGCAGTTGAAATTTCTAAAGCACATAATGAGGAAAGAGTGCTTGGAAAATCAAATACACGCAGGAAAGATTGAAGACAAGAGGAACAGAGGAAAACAGCGCATGACATATTTAGCTTGACTAAATGGATGACGAAACAGGGTTTAAGAGAAATAACAGACAACAAGAACTACAAAAGACGGGAAATTGTGGAGATCCATGATCGTTTACGAGGAGTCATGGCACATAAAGAAAAAGAATTAATTGAAAATTAGGCGGAAAGTTATTAAATTAAGGCAAGAATTGCTAACAAAACAATGATATTAGATTTATAGTACAAATCAATTGGCTATATCCGGCATCAGGGACTCTGGTCAGGAGATTGGAGATTTTGACGAGCGTCCACCGGTTAGGGTTCCAGCTATGGGCAAATAGTGCCCCCTCCACTCGAAACAAAAACCGTATGAAAGTATAAAAATACATTGTAATAGTAAAAATACCAGTAATACATTTTATCTATAGATGAAGGTATACAGTTGCGTTCAAAATATTTAGTTGAAGCCATAAAACTCTGTTCAAAATATTTAGATTTCGGCATTAAATAACCCATAGATGTGTTGATATGCCGCTAAATAAAATCAAACAACCGACATGAACTTTCATGACATTAATCCATATATTATCTAAAAATTTTTTAAATCAAACTGTATTCCAAAATATAACTTAAAAAATGAAACAGAATAAGCGTCTCTAGTAATCAAGTCCATACAAATATGTATATGCAAAAAGCTGAGCATCATCTACCATGTATTCAGTTGTGAAAGCAGAATAACATATATACTTATTACTTCAAATTTTCCAAGATAATGAAATTTCGTCATTAAATGGCCAATAAGTAGCTGATATGCCGTTAAACAAATCAACAACAAAAAAATAAATGAATTGGTAACAATTTTAATATAGATATGCTTTTCAAATTAGCAAGAAAGGTATTGTTAGCAGTCAGGAATTCACTCCTTACTGAATGAATAAGGCTATGATATGTATAATGTAAATGGTATGGTTACCGATTTTAATATAGATATGCTTTGCAAATTAGCAAGAAAGGTATTATCAGTAGTCAGGAATTCACTCCTTATTGAATGAGTAAGGCTATTATATGTATAAGGTAAATGGTATGCTTACCGATTTTAATATAGATATGCATTAAAAATGAAGAAGAAAGAGGTTGACAGCTGTCAGCAATGAGAAAAAGTCATCTCTGTATAATATTCTGATCCGCGCTGTACGCTAAATGATAGGGATTTGCATCGTTCATTTCAACTCGTCGGTCTATTAAATCCGTTAGAAATCACTGCTTGACAACAACAAAAAAATAGATTTAGTTAAAACCGCGATGTACATAGAAGCACCGTAATCGAACAGTTTCGATCGATATCCAAATCGATATAATTACGCGATGCCACATTTTGAAATAGCAATCAATGTCTGTTTATTCATGCGGGGCACCTGCTGTTTGCGTTCGATTCTTCGATTAACGAATATCCAATACCCTTGATATTAGAGAACATTGCGTTGGTTGAGATATAAATGTCTTCGATCACTTCGTTCATGCTATAGACTTAAGGTGTTTATAAAGCAAGTGCAACACTTACACATGCAAGAAAAAAAATGCATATATAAATCAAAATAATCGGTAAGAGCTAATTAATTTTTTGTTTAAATATGGAAATGAGTCCGTAACAATTAATACACCTATGAAGTTCTAAATGCACACCTAGTTTAAGCCTCGACCATAATAGATTCATATTAAATAAAACCAATTTTAGGAATGTCTATTTTCTTAATATTGGTAATAATTAATTCACTCAGTTTCCAAAAAAATAAAGAATAGCATTCATTATCGAAAGCATTCCAGAGATTTCAGCAGATTTCTTCTAATAATTATTATTTTTTCTGTACAAGGCCTAAGAGCCACACGATGTAGAGGGTTACAAATGAAATAAATTATAGCAGTTCCCTATAATGTACATAGCATGGTGGATCATAGATATGAAGATTATGACTGTTGGAACTGAGAAGTGTACATTGTCAGAACACTTTCCATGGAAATAGCGATAGAGCAGGAAAAGGCTCTTGCGACGTTTCATCTGTAGAAAAGGAGTTTTACGCTGGAAAATAATTAATCACCCACAAGGACGCGGAGACGCTTTGGACTCGAAAGTGAAGACTGTGAAGTTCCTGCCCATATATCGTAGCAGTACTCCATTTTCCGTTTGTTCTGTCTCTTGTAACGCTAGATTGATTTGTATTTTGCGGCTTATCAACCGAAGGTTATTTAAAGGCAGAAAATATTTTTTAGAATTTGGGGGAGATCTCATTAATTAATTAATATTAATTAACCTGTAGCTGAGAGTAAGAGAGCTGGATTCATATCTTTTCGAAGGGTATTTGCATCTAAATTAATACAGGGTGTCCATAAAGTGCGTGTGCACTTTAAAAAATGTATAACTTTATTTGTATTTGCAATAGAAATAATTTGTAAAAAGGATTTGAAAGAAGTAAATCTATATTTTTTAAGGTTTATTGAAATTTTATTTAAGTTTCCAAACGCCCTCCATCATTAGCAATACAAATGTGTAATACGATTTTGCAGTTCACGGAAAACATTTGCCAACTGATATACAGCAATGCCTGAAATCACATTAGTTATTTTAGCTATACTTAAAACTAGGTACCTTAAACTTTATAATATTTTTACAGATTATTTGTATCGCAAATACAAATAAAAGTTTTTTTTTAAAGTGCACACGAACTTTATGGACACCCTTTATAAGAAATTTGACTGCCCGCCGATTCCCAGTTCTGAGCCGTTATCCACTAAACTACCCGAACATCCAACAGTACCTGTTGTAAAGGCAGAGAATAGAAGGAGGAGTCGGGTACTTACTGAAGCGGTTACAGGTAACTGTTTATTATTTGTTTTTTTTTTGTATATTTATATAACGTGTATTTGGGCAGCTTTTTTTATATACAGTGTAACCCGGATATAAGAGAGTTATCGGGATCGGATAAGAAGTCTCTTATATCCGGGTTTCTCTTATATCCGGGTTTGGTCTATTTTATATACATTAACACAGGCTCTAATTTGGGGCCAGAGAAAATCTCTTATATCCGGGTTTCTCTTATATCCGGGTCTCTTATATCCGGGTTACACTGTATATACATATTTGGTTTAACAACAATGAAACCGGATTTTTTTTTCGCTTCGGACTATTTTTGGAGAAAATATGAGCATAAATTTTCCGATGTCTTCCGATAACTTTTGGCTTTTTAAAAATTGAAAAGTTGAAAAGGTTACATTATTGGCTTTGAAGCGTCACGTCTTTATGCGTCTGTCAGTGTCATTCTCGGCTTTTCGACTGCCTCGACTTCGCCCTTTACTTTGTAGGATGATATCCTTTTTTTTTTCTTTTAATCACTATAAAATATATTTCTTATGATTCTTCAAAATTAAATAAAACATTATGAATCTTGCTGCTTGTATTTCATGCGTATCACTTCTAGTAAAACTAACAGTCTTTTGCTTTTTACAATTTATAATGGTATACTCTCTTTTTTCTGCTATTGATAAGTGTTAGCGGAATTTCATACGCTTTGTGTTTGTTTTGATTTGATATGTCCCAGAAAGGGATATATTTGTTCGAAGTAGCAAAGTGGTTGTTGACTCCTGTAACCGAGTAGGACATTCCAGCAGGTAACCGTAATGGACTGGTCCTCGTCGTAGTGGTAGGCAATAGGCGTAGGCAATAGGCGAAGACGAGAGGCGTCGACAATAGGCGTCGTCAATAGGTGTAGTCCATGTACCTCCACATCAGTCTGTATTTATGGCTGACACCAGCCAATCATATTACTGTGAGGGGTAACCCAAGTGTATGCATATTCATTACATTATGATTATATCTTGTTAGATAAATTGCAAGGTAATCGACATTATAATGTAGTGATTGTGCAACGAATGCATATTTGAATAATTATTAAAATGACGTTCTTCATGTATGCAAGCGAATGCTTAGACAACATTGATTTATAGCAGCTTTATTTTTTTTATATATCATTGGTACCTAATGCAGAACAGAACCGAAATTGAAAATCATGAATAGAGTTTCCACTACTCTTTAGAGACTTGATCGAAGCTTGTGATCGAAGAAGATTCGCGGTACTTGTGTTGCAAATTTTGACTTTCTCTACTGCATTTGAATATCTTATTCGTTTGCATTGCTAATAATTCCTGTCTATCACAGGAAAATAATTTCTATCACGCATTAAATGTAGTATTTATAGAAGAGGAAAAGGTTTCGATCAAAAACAATTGAGATTTTACACCAAATTTATTCCCACTCAATAACCTGTAGAGTAATTCGAAACACAAGATTTACAGCCACCAAAACAACCGTTAGAATAATATAATAGACTACCCACAATGCAATATAATGGTGTACACATACTGCAGTACAATGGAGTACCCCAAATGCAATACAATACACTACCCACAATGCAATACAATAGAATATACATAAATAGAATACGGATGAGGACAATAGTCCGAATAATGTAAATAGAGTACATTATACCTCATCTCAGAAATATAGACAGATATTGAAAGGCCGAAACGTTGTAATAAATATGGCGACAAAGATGAGGACAATAGTCCGAATAATGTAAATAGTGTACATTATACCTCATCTCAGAAATATAGACAGATACTGAAAGGCCGAAACGTTGTAATAAATATGGCAACAAAGATGAGGACAATAGTCCGAATAATGAAAATAAGGAACGAAGCTTTAATTAATTTTTTTCATTTTAATTTTTCAAACACCCTTTTCCGTTTGTAGTTGTAAAGGAGTATAAAAATGTTCCATAATTTTCATTGTCCCAAGTGCTTTCGGACACTTTTTAATCATTTACAAAAAGTTTTTGTTTTGATGTTGTATATATTTATAATCGATCTCTATATATTGTTTCATTATTAACCCTCTGTGTAATCCTTTATGGGAATTAAAGTTTTAGCGTATCGATTTGATTGATTCTACTGTGAATATAGCGATTTGTAAATCATACTTCGCAATCACGTAGCTTAATATTTCTTTGTCATTTATTGATCAATCGAAGTCTATTCAAGGCAAAATATTTCAACTTTGGCTTGAAGGAAATTAGGAATACTCCAAAACCCCAAGTCGCCACGCTTCCGTCTTCTTATCCGGGACAAACTAGTAACTCTCGATTAGTGAAATCGCCCTGAGCAACTAAATTCAATGACTAGTTACGGATATCCAGGAATGTTAATGGATTTCAAATTATTTTAATCGATTTATTGTGCTGCACGTGCAAAATACATCCGAATTGAAGTAAATGTGGGTCAAACGTTCGATATCGATCGACATTGGCCATGATAATCACCGATCAATATATCAGTACCTTATTCCCCCTCGCTTTTCCAATCGCTTTCCGATGTTCTTTTTCATCTTTTCCGAAACAGCTGACAGGTGCTTGATCTTTAAAATACGCCTTTCTCTTCTTTGGCCATAGCGGTTAGTTTAAAGGCATTTAAAAAAAAAATACCATCTTCAAAATAGATATTAATTTCATTTAAAAGTTGTAAAGTATTTAAATGCTCGGAAATTCATGACGTTTTAGCAGAGAGGATAAAGCTAATGCTAGTTAAATTCATTCAAATATTATTTATCAAAAAATGTAATTTATTGATTTGTATTTTACGGTTTATCAACCCTTTCCGAATTATTGGTAGCCGAAGTGTATTTGCGCATTTCATAATGTTACTTACAGTACCTGGTGTTTCCAAGCGGTCGGCTTACGGCTATATCACGTTGATCATCGAAGCTAGGCAACCTTGAGCCTGTCAATACCTGGATGAGTAATCACTTAGGAATACTAGGTGCTGTAAGCTTGGATGTGCGTAGGGTGTAATGAGTTAAAAATCGGCCGAGTTCTAATTCCAGTTGAATTCTTTATATTCACTTATGCGCAAATACACTTGGCAAATGTATGAATTCACCACTTCTCCCCCAACTATGGGTTAATTAGTAGGACTTGTATCAGTAAATAATTATTAACTCCAAAAAATTATTACAACCTAAAAAATACTTTTACCTTTAAATAACCTGCAAAAGGTTGATAAGTCGTGAAAAACAAATCAATCAATCAATGACCATGCTCGACAATGCTTAACTACTGTGATAGAATGGCAACTGGTGTTTTTGATGGTGTGATTTGACCGTAACCATGCAAAATTTAAGCAACTTTATTTTCAATAACCGCAGCCCAATGGGAAGGCAACGTTTTTGTTTTATTCCTATTTAAAGGGAGTTGTGTTTTTCCCTGAAAAACTTTGAAATACTTTTTTCAATTTCCTTCTTATTTCTTAAGGTTCTACCTTTTTTGAAAAGCAAAAGAAATGGCAATCTTCAAGTGCTAAATCTGCAGAAATAGTCCTTCCATGCTCCAATATCTCGTAATGGACGACACCTTTCATATTCTGTCAGACACAATTAAAGTCAATTAAATCCTGTTATATCTTTTTTGGCCTTAGATTCTAATCGTTTGTATTTTCTGTTGTTGTGCAATATCTATATTTCTTATTTCTTGTAACTCTGTGGGTAAAAAAAAAATGAAGGTTTACCATTCCAGGCTTGTAGCCTACAGCCGATGTTGGAATATTGGATTCGCTTCATAATCAAAAACTCATAAGGGACTGACATTCCTCCTTTGTAAGTTTTTCCAATTCGTTTATAATGTTCGTTGACAGTTGAAGAAGTGACATCAAGTTTTTTTGCCAAATTTCTAGAGCATTGACTTGATCTAATTCAATATCTTTGAAAGCGTCTACGTCCAGATTGTGTCGTTCTCCAGAAATACGCTTGTCCAATATGTCATAATCGCCATTCTAGTAATCTAAAACAGTTGATATTTACAAGTCTTCCCTGCAGTGTATACAGTTTACAAATGTTTCTACGCGCCTTTCTGGCAGTTCTACCCTTTCGGAATTCATACAGTAAAAAAGAGGCGAATATGTAATCTACCACATGTGGCCCCTCCCCGACCCAGAAACAAAACACAGTTAAACAGAAGAGAGGATAAACTAGACCATGTCGCAGTTTTCTCCTATTCGGCTATGGTTAGTTGACTCAAAACAGTGAAATACGTAATTATCCACATTACCGGATGGGCTGAAATGTTCATAGGCTGAATATGAAAGAGTGATTCTAAAGCTGTGAAATCTTGCACGTGTTACTTTCAATTCTTCTTATTAATAACTGCATTGTTTTTTGTTTCTTTCAAGTTACGTGGGTGGGCTGAAATTTTCATTGGTTGAATATGAAAGACTGATTCTAGAGCTGTGAAATCTTGCACGTATTACTTTCAATTCTTATTAATAACTTCATTGCTTCTTTCAAGGTACGTAGGTGGGCTGAAATGTTCATAGGCTGAATATGAAAGAGTGATTCTAGAGCTGTGAAATCTTCCTCGCATCAATTTAACCTCGTCATTTTAATAACTGCATTGTTTCTTTCTAATTGCGCGAGTGGTCTGAAATGTTCATGAGCTGAATATGAAGGAGTGATTCTAGATCTATGAAATCTTGTACGAATAACTTTCAATTCTTCTTTTTAATAACTGCATTGTTTATTTCTAAGTACGATGGTGGGCTGAAATGTTCATAGGCTGAATATAAAGGGAAGATGACGTCATATCTGCGGTGGATAACTTCTTAGACAAACAGGATTAAATGGCTTCTCTTAACAGTCAGGTATCAGTTTACCTGGAAATAAACAATACAGAGAAGAGTTCAACTTATTGCATGCAGTACTTCACATCATTCCTTCATCGTCAACCTATGAACATTTCAACCCACCTTCGTGTATAAAAAATAGCAAACTAAATCTAAACACAGTCCTACAATTAAATCTTCGTTCTACATTGGTTGGTTGACTCGTAGTTCAGAGCAGTGAAATACTTAATTACTTTCCGAACGAAAGTTATTATTAATAATAAAAAGTTGATCATTTAATATTTATCAATCTTCTTCTGAAACGTCAATGCAAAATATTAATTCAAAGTCAAGACTAGAGAGTACAAAGAATAGTGTTTGCCCCACCTTTGCAGAAGAATTTTTTAATATCCCGTTCTTGGCAAATATTTGTCTGGAATTAAGAAAGTGAATTTTATTAGCAACCTTACTTATGTTTTATTATCAGGTTATAGGTCGTTTGGAGTTGAGAAGGCGTCGTATCATGAGGAACAAGAACTCAGAATGTTGAAATGGTTGATAAAATATACAAATAAGAAAGTGAAACGAAACGAGATAAAAATGTTTATTCTACCGGGTACATTTTTGTGTAAAGAACATTTCAAGGATAATTCCTAAAAGAAAGCATGAATTCAAGGAATTTTCTTAAGAGAGTCTATGTAAAGAAAGTTGGTGGTGAGCAAGAGTAAGGCGTATTTTCTATGCCATATACGTCTATTAGACAGAGCGCTAATTTTACCGTCCTATCTCGACCTCTGCCCAAAGTGAAAGAGATAGAGATGTCTCCTCTGTATTCAACAGTACGCATACCCCAGTATTTTTTATGCATGCCCAAAAGCTGAAAAGGTGTTGCTACTTTTGGCAGTGATATCAATACATTCGTGTCTAGCAAAAGGTTTAATGTCTGCTACAGGGCTCTCTGTCTCTGATGGCGAATATAGTCATCAACCAATCAGTACCTAAAGCTGAAAAAGGCTGCTTCTGATGGCGGAATTGTCACCGCATGCGTCTCTAGCGAAAAGGTTTCACAAATATGAGAAAGGATTGAAAATGACAATAATGATATGAACATTCAAAAATTGAATATGTTGATTTTTTTTTAAGCGTTTCACCCCAAGCAAGGCAGGAAGCCACTAGCACGCAGATGGGGATAGATCAAGGCATCTGGAGATGTCGATTGACATTACATTTGAATAGTTGGAGATTATAGCTATCAGGGAAACAAGAAAAGAGGAGGGAGTTCCACAGGCGAGAGGTGCGAGACATGAAGCTATTGAAGTAGCAGAGACGGCTACATTTAACAGTTTTGACAGTGAAAGGTTGAGAGCGAGATGCCAGCCTAGTAAAACGCTTAAATTCATGAAGTCTGGGAACCAGCGAAAGCAGCCCATCGGAGCAGTTACCGTGAAAGTATTTTTAAACACGACAGAGGGAAGTAACGGCACTTCTGTGAGAGAGCTACTGCAGACGAGATGCCAGATCAGGGCCAATTACATTGCATATCCGTCTCTGGATCTTATCAAGAACCTTGAGACAAACATAAGGGGCACCAGACCATATATGACGGCAATACTCCATAACAATTAAAATGAAGTTTAATGGTTTAAATATTAACTTTTTAAAATTTAAATTTTCACGAGGCAAAAGTGGTATATCTGTATGTTATATATCGAAATTAATAAAGAAATGTATCATTGGTCAGAAAATAATGAAACCTTTACTGAAAGAATTGACAACATATGAGTCTTCTGACAGTTTTGAACCCTTGGAACATCAGATGTACTGTGGCTATAGGAGCATTGGTGTCTCTAGGGGACGATACATCCTGTTTTTGAATTCAGAGTTTCCCTTCTCCTATATGTGCTATTTAACCCATACCTGGAAGAAGGTGGAAACCAGAAGTTCGAATTCATTTTCAACGCCGATAACCTTCACACTATCTGCATCTCCTTAATGAAGAAATAGGACTAATATATGCTTATGCTGCTAAAACATTGGTCCACTGTATCGAGATGAATCATTTGTATCTCCCAAATATACCTTCTACTTTTATAGGTTTACCATTCGCCTATGCATAGCATATTGCTGCCACAGCTTTTCTTTAGAGATCCTTGAAAAAATCTAAAGTACGCAATGTTATGGTTCCTGACCTGGCATCTCGGAGTCAGTCACTTTCCCTACGCTATAACGTAACTTTTCCGTGCCTGTTCTATAAATATCTTCATGACAATTGTTCTACTGAAACTTTTCTCCTTGGTACTTCTACTTTATGAATTTAAACGTAATTGGCAGCTAGGCCTCACCATTTTGCTGTTGAAGTTGTGAGATGTAACCATAACTTCTATGCATAGAATATACAGTTGCATATAGGGTATTTCAACTGTAAAACGAGGAGACAATATATTACTGCGCAAACATTCGTAATTATGAGGGAATAGTTTTATTATATGTACAATATAAGTGCATTGATAATAAGTTATACACATGAATGAACTGAACATCAGGAAGAAAGGGATTATGACAATTATTAGTGATATATATATATATGTGTGTGTGTGTGTGCGTGTGTGTGTGTGTGTGTGCGTTTATCCAGGTAAAATGAGACCAAATGGGGTATAATTCCACTCTACGTAACATTTAATTTAAAAGAGGGCTGAATACAGAGTTAAATAATATTTATTTTAGGATACTAAAACATTTTAAAAATCGCCATATAATCCATAATGTTTCAACACTTCGAATGTGTCGCCTCAAGAGATGTTAAACTACTGGCGAGTGAAAGATTAATTTACTTTCCAAATTAGAATACTTTTAAAAAAAAAAATAGGCTTTTTGGCTTTGCTTTGATTAAACAATCAAATGTGACTTACACTAAATTGAAATTCACCGGAAAAAAATTAATAAATGTCATACGAGGAAGTTGTCTGCATATAAATCCTCGACAATTTCCTTATGGGCAGATACAGTTGCTACATTATTTCGTAAGATGTATCGAAATCTGACGGTCAACTTTCCTAAGAAGTAAAATCAAAAGAGGTGTAGAGGTAATTTAACATAACTGTCCTAACTAGTTATATTCTCGCTCAGTTTCTTACATAATTATGTAATCACTAATAAAGGCTATCATATGGTAGTAATTTGACTTGTGTCTATTTTGTCTATAGCATAGAGCGAGAAATTTCGTAGATCATTATCTCTCTGTGTGGACGTGTTCGGGTGTTGTAATGGATAGCGACTCAGAAGGAAAAATCATGAAGCCGAGGTCTAATTACCGTCGATTTCGTTCGTTCATTTACGCGCAAATACTCTTAAGGCGTCCATTTCTTCTCACCCAAATTACGGGTCAATTAGCAGGACACCGTGAGGTTCTACATCCTTGGCTGGTAACTAGTCTAGAGATCTTGACACAATCCAAACACTCATCCCTTATCAGCTCTCGGCCGATGATTCGGCTCGTTAAAACGAACGAAGAGTGACTGAGTGTCGAGTGTGAGTTACGCAATCTGCCGCAGGTGGAGAAAGCGTTTCTCATCGTCTCTCCGTGTAATGCTACTAGTGTTCGGTAGCCAGAATTATTTGTCTTGATTTCTGTTGTCTCACGGTCATTTTCATATTATGACACTTAGCAATATTATTTCGCGAGATGTCGCTCGAATATTGTCGGACGTTGTAAATCGTAAATTATGGTTTAATTTACAAAGTGAATGGTTTGGTTTGGTTTGGTTTGGTTTACGGCATATCACCCTCAATGGTTTATTTAATGCCAAAAAAATTTATTGCTGATAATTTTTTTTTTAATGTATTACTGGCATTAAAACCTATTTTTACACTTTCATAATGTTTTGACCCCAATTTGGAGGGTTAACTATTTTCCCATAGCTGGGACCATAACTGGTGCTACCACCCGGGTCAGGGTGGACCTGGGTGGACAGTAATTAAGAGGTGGTTATACGCTCCTCAAAATCTCCTGATCAGAGGCCTTTTGGCTGGGTGTATTTTATCGTTATACCCAGGACGCGGATGTAGGTTATCGTCATACCCAGGACGCCTCATTGGGGAGTTACCACTCTGCAGAAGTGTAGTCGGCGTATTTTGAACCCCCCACGCGACGGGGCGGTTTACAAAGGGGAAAACCAATATTTCAAGAACTGTATATATCAAATGCCACGTTGAAGAATGCGACCTGATCGTCTGTTACAAATTTGATCTTTAATCACAGACCAGTAACGCTCTCAGTCGGGAAAATTTCTTCTTCGATGTGACCTTTTCACACAAAACGTTGGCGATCATGGTCCGCCACAATTTCCTCTCCTTTATAGCTTTTAATGAATATTGTCTGATATTACATAACATTTTAGTACCTTTTTTCTTTACTCCTAACGAAATTTTCCTGTTTCGTAATACTTTGCTTATATTTTAGAAGGCATCTTCCACTATTGCAATGCGCCTTCGGATTCCAGTGTCACACTTTCAGATTTCTGTAAAAACATTTCCTAGATATTTAAACTGTGCTTTTTTATTTTGATATCTTCAATTTGAAATTTGCATGTCGGGTGTTCCTTTTGCTGACAACGAGGCTTTGTATTTTCTTTCAATTGATGATTAGTCCTTTCTTCTCAATTTCTTTCAATACCTTCTGTAGTATTTACATAGTTGTATTTTTAGATGGGTGTATCTCTAGACACAATGTTGAAGCGTTCCTGGGCTGTCACTAACCGTGCACCACAGTGAATTAATGTTGTCGCTTTTCCAGATTTTGAAATAAAGATGAAGTCTTTGCATACAACAACAGCGACTGAATAACGTTTCATTTACCGTTGTTGGTTATAAATTCACGAATGTAACTACTTTTTCCACGCATGACAACGGACTGAACTCCAATTGTTTAGATTTGGGGAATAATCTTTCCCAATTTCAGGACGGTTTTCACCAACATTTAAATTTCTGTACCGCATTGATTTCAACATATTCAAGTCATAGCTCACATCTTGAGCTGATTCTCTTGAAGTCAGCCAGGCATTCTGTCTTTACAATTGACAATGACATCTTGACAACTACGACGGAAGAATCAGATTCTAAAATGAGGTATTTAGGTCAATTTTTGTCAAATATGGACAACCAAAATAAGTTACGATGGAGTCAAACACCAATTGTCTCGCCTAGATTGACTCATAAAACTTCCGGTCATATCACATTGAAACACCGGTTCCCGTATGATTAATGGAGTTAAGCAACGTCGTGCCTGGTCAATACCTAGATGGGTGAACGCTTGGAGGTACCAGGTGCTGTAAGCTTGGATTTGTGGGAGGTGTAATAGATAATGGCTCGGAATTGTTAATCGGAAATATGAATATATGAAATATGAATCCACCTCTTCTCTCCCCAGCTATGGATTAATTAGTAAGATTTGTTTCACTGGATTAGTTACAACATCCGTTTTAAAGTGAGGAGCCCAAGCTCGTTGTAGATGGGCCAAGGTACTAAATAACCCAAATACCCTCTACCAACGTTGCGCTGGCATCGATATTTCACCCACCCGCCCTCTTTGATACAACAAGGGATGGACTGCTGCAGGACTGGAATCTCCGGGATCAGAAATCCCTCAGTTATTTGATCTGTTCTCTCCGAAAACAGAATTGAAAGATAAAATGTAGTTTATCTGCCCGAAATCAGATGGTATTTACTTGCCGCCCGACCATGCTAGGATATGAAAACCAGCTCAGTTTTAATGTGGGAAGACCGAGTACGTGCATCAGGGCCAGGTCCCAAATCAACCAAGCCGTCTGTTGGGCTGGTATCGGTATGAGTACCGATCGCCACTCTTTAGTGCAATGTAGAGGGAGGTGGCCACCTGTTCCACAAAACACGGAACCTCTCAATATTTTAGTTGCGATTTGTCCGAAGACAAAGACGCAATTGAATTGCGCTATATCCGAAGACAAAGACTCAACGGAGAGAGAAAAAGCACAGAGTGATCCAAAAGTCTTGTCACCCAGTACAAAAAAATTACGAGTATACAATAGAACAAGTGAAATCATATTTCACATTCTCCATGCTCTTGCCAAAATGCACACGTTCGTGTGTCCATGCACTTGGAAGTAATCTCTCTTCCAAACTGTCAACCATCTGAATAGAAAATTATATCATATAGGGGACACAAGACTTTCGGACCACCCTGTAGTTTGACCGCCCGAAAGGCAGATACTACAGTATATTGGCAGCATGCGACTCAAGGTCAATTTAAAGGGGGTGATTAGTCCGAGAGCGTGTACTTGGGCCAGGTTGAAAAAAATACCCAGCCCAGGCAAGAATTTTCAACCCAAAGGTCAAGTAAAAGTACTTTCTGTATAGTCGGTATTTAACTATGTTTCGACGTTGACAGGAAGGCCGCCAAAATACAATTACTGTATAAGATCCTGTATTTCACTGCTTATAAGACGCTCAGGTGTATTAGTCACCCTAAAGAAAAGATTTTATGAAGAAGAAATCGGATAAAAAGTATTTACTTGTAAATCATAGTCGTCCCAATTATCGCCATTTTTACCGACTGGATAGCATATTTCAGCATGAATACCTGATTAATCATGACAGACCGAGAAGATTGATCAACTGATTGATTTGTTTTTTACGGTTTACCAACCTTTTGGAGGTTATTTAAAACCAGAAAATATTTTCGGATTGTAAGGACTTTGGAGATAATAATGATTTTAGTGGTACAAGTCTTACTAATTAACCCATAGCAGGGGGAGAGAAGAGATGGATTCATACTTTTCCTATTGGAATTTGCGCGTATGTGAAGATAACGAATTGGAACTCGGCTCTCCAATTTCCAATTCCGACCCTCTATCTATTATACCACCCACACATCCAAACTTGCAACATCCGATATTCCAAAGCGGTCACCTATCTCGCTACTGACCAGGCTCTGCGTTGCTTAACTGATGATCGTACGATAACTGGTGTTTCAAGCTGTAAACAGATTGAAAAGAAGTACACAATTTAAGGTAATTATTAAATTAGAAGAGACGTTAGAGTGCATGATACGAAGGAAAATTAACCTTACAGCCTGAAATCCTGACCAATATAAAAAAAATTCACACTATTGTAGAGATAATCCTATTGTAGAGATAATCCTATAATATTCATTTCTCACTGACAGTGGAATACCATATTTTGATACATTATTTCCCTCCGTTATAAACAATGATAGAAGACCATCTTTATGAATTCCCGGTTTGAACTGAGGAAACAAGACCTTTGCTAACAGAGTAGCTGCTGCTTGCTCATCTCGAAATAGCGACGATCCAGGAACGCATCCGGATGCGTCGTTATCAGTGACGATAAACTTTTTCCAGCTTTTGGCTGGCTACTGTATTTGCTCCGCAATATTTGACACCGTTAAGTATTATATTTTAATCAAGTTAAAATACCCATCATTTACTATCGGGGGGGGGGGCCGTACAATTATTATAGTGTTATTCATCAAATGTCAGCCATAAACGTTGCTGTTTTATGACCAGCAATAAGCTAGGAAGGTCTGTGTTAGTTAAGCAGGTGTTACTGTATCAGGAATTCGTTTCCTCTCAATATCCCACGATCCCAACAGCATAAATCTCTACCCTCAAAATACTGTTATTTAATTTTGAAACAATGGGTTTGTTTTGCTTTCAAGGGTCCAGAATTCCATGCAACGGGGAGCTGAAGCTCGCACCACACCCCAAACTCATAACTCCCATCACCGAACTTCGATTTATAGGATGCAGGGTGTTTTTGAAGATGCTCTAAAGGGAAAAATACGCCTGATAAGCAGCAAAATATGGTAACTGAAAAATAATCATCTTAATTCCTGGAATGAGGAGACATCATTATTTACATTATTACAGTCAGAAAAATATCCTCATCTTTGCTGTTATTATCCGAAATTTTCAACCATTGTGACCTCAGGTCTTCTTCAAGTGTCTATTAATGCAAGTAACCTTCAGGGAATTTTGAAATGAAGTCTTTATTTAATCAACAAAGGATTAATTTAATCTTCATATTCCATGTTTAGAGATATGTCGTTTTTGCTCTCAACAAAAGCGTACTATACAGCAGTATTTTTCTTAAAGTGTCTACCATAAATAATGCTGCTTTGTAACCAGTAGTTTAAGAAATAAGCAGGGCCATAGCAGAAAGAAATGTTTTCCAAAAAGAATTTTAGAATTTAGCCTTAAGTTATCAATGGCCGACAATATTGTTAGCAGAAAGAGCATTACAAATTTCCAGTACCTCTAGACTGGCAGAAATCATCTTTGAAATAAGAGAGAACTGTCTGTCTTACAAATTCTTCCTTGCCTTGATAATTTTTTCTTGTATTCCTTTCTTTATTGTATTTTGTTAAAATAAAACCCTGTTAAAAATGCTACAATTGGTAAAAAATCTTTAACAAAATTTCTTACTGTAGCAGGAATTTCGTTTCCTTTCAATATCCCAGGATCCCAACTGCTTAAATATCTACTCTCGAAACCCCGTTATTTAATCTTGAACCACTGGACTTGTTTTGCTTTCAAGGGTTCAGAATACTAGGTAACTGGGAAGCTTATGCTTACCCCACATCCCAAAATCATAATTCCAGTCACCGAACTTTGATATATAGGACGCAGAATGTTTTTTAGAGATATTTTATAGGGAAAAATGCGTCTTATAAGCAGAAAAAGATATTAATAGGATGTGTCACAATTTTGCATTAAGGGAAAAAATTATCCAGGCCCTGCAACGGACACTGTGGTATTCATTAACACTCTTTATTTAATATAGTGGGGGAGGTGCTGCAGCCAGGTTTTAATCCCCAGGTTTAGAATTCCTTATTATAAAGCGGTTAAAATATGCAAAGGCAGAGTCACAAAAGAAAGGAAAAAAATAGAAAACAAACACTAACTTTTGATTCTAACTGGAAGGCTGACTCGAATCATCCGAACGTTTTACCGCTAAGCTAAACTTGCAAGTTATGACTGTTTTGTTTTTTATGGCTTATCAACCTTTTTTGGTTATTTAAAGCCATAAATATTTTTATATTATAAGAAATGTTTTGAAGATAATAAGGATTATATTGGTGTAATTCCTACGAATTAAATCCGTAGCTGGGTGGAAAAAGAGATGGATTCATGCCTTTCGTCGGGTATTTGCGCGTAACTGAATATAAAGAACTCGACTCTCCAATTTCCAATCCTAGACCTCACCCATTACACCACCCGCAAGCTTACACCACATTGTATTCCCAAAAGCTGACCAATCTAACTATTGACCAGGCTCGACGTTGCTTAACTTCTATAATGGTACGAGAACTGGAGTTTCAACGTAATATAGCCGTAAGCCTTGAGAGATAAGTAAACCATTTAGAATTAAATGTTATGGATTAAAAAAAAAGGACGTTAAATCTAACGTCATATCAAAGATTACGTATTTTTCATGACACTAAACTTAAAACTGGAGCCATGTTCTGAAAGAAATTTGTCAAAACGAGGCTTTCATATGAATACAATACAAGGCACCAAAGCAGTTCAGAAATAGTTAAACAGTGAGTTATATACAATCGCTTCCCAGGCAAAAGATTATACTTGTTTAAATATTGTAGACTGGCACTACAGATCTGCAAACATAAAACTGTACTAATGAACAGAAACCACAGCACTTGAGGACTACCAACAGAAGCAACAACTAAAAAGAATATCACATATTACACGAAGAGAAAATAATGACATAATGAAGATGTTGATATTCCACACTACTTCATATAAAAGGCTAGGACAGAAGCAGCCATCAATACTGGAATACTGGAAAGATCAATTAATAAATTCCTGACTTGAGAAAGCTGTTTTCCTGAAAAGTTGTTTTAAAAGAAAGATTTCATAAACTTCAATCGAAAGCTGTTGTAGATGTTCTGTCAATGAAAGACAAATGTTTCCTTATAGCGAGACGGCTATTATTAACATTAGCTTTTCCATCTTGCTTTAAATAGTTTTGTTAAAATCCAAGAGATGCCACTCAGTTCAGCCTTATCATTTTTATCTCATGTACAGGAAAGGGGATTTAATCTGTCATACCAAACGGCAGATTATCTTCTGACCTATTAGACTTCTTCTTCACTGCCTGCTTCACTCATGCTTCGAGAAATTTCTCCATGACGGTGGAAGGAGGAAAGAAGGATCATTAACATATTTCTAAATAATCGTTATTGCTTAGGAAATGAAAATTTGAATTTACTTAGCAGGATTACTTTCTCACAAAAAGAAATAAAATACACGTCCAAAATATAAGGAGAATAAAGGAAAAAAAGGATTAGGATTATAAAAAAGAAGTTTCCACGAAAACTGAGGATAGTATAAAAAACTTAATATTACTAAAACTCATCTAAAAGCCTCAGGCCCAAAACGACAATGTAGATGTGATTACCCCCCAAAAAAAAAAATATGTAATATGTTTTTCTTTTAGTCAATTCGCTCAAAACAAAACAGCAAAGCGAATAAAATACAAGCGTCTACTGGGAGTGAATAAGAATGCAAAGATGTTAGAAGGAACCGGAAACAAGATCCTAAACAGAAAACAAGGGTTAAACCTCTACAACTGTTCAAAATATCAGGGAGGAGTGTAAACTGGGCGGAAAACAGAACCTAATAAGAAAAAAACAAGGATTAAACCATTACCCCTGTTCAAAAGACTGGAGAGGGGTACGAACCGGCGATAAGCGTGCCTATCTACTCCTCTAGGAAGAAAATCTATTTGAGTTACGATTTGATAAACTGAACACATTAAACAGAATGAAATTATAGCGAACTTCTTTATCAAATAAATTCTCTTAATTAAGCAGGTTCAAACAAAATAAAAATCTCTTTTTTTATTGAAAATTAGAGATAACATTCGATACCGCTACTGAGTTGACATTTTAAAACAAAATTCTGTCACCTTATATTTTTTCAAGAAAGACAAAAATTATGCAGCCATTTGAAAATATACCAAGTTATTAATCAGGAAAGTTTCAACTGTTAAGTAAGTATTTATGTTAAGCTATTTGAAATTTTACACACTTCAAGTAACACACTTTAAAAAATAGCCGAAGTTTTTCAATTAAATATTCGCGTAAGTTTTGTGTCTATTTCTACGTCCGCGCGGCAGATATAAATAAAAGAACAACGTATCAGGGCGTGTGATAATTCTATTTGTTGTCAGAGTAAGAAGAGACAGTAAGAAATATTCAAGTGTCTAGTATAATCCCTTTTGTATGGAAGAAAATAGAAACAACTTTTTGTAAAATACCTAAAAGATTTCTGAAATATAATAATTGGGCATTTGCACATTACCCACTTTTTTTTTCCTTTTCCATTTTCTTTGAGGTTGGGTTAAATATTTATACATAGACATATTTTAAACCCTTCAACCTTCCATACAATCACTAAATATTACCAATTAAAAAGAAAGTAGCAATGGAAATTAATCAAAAACATTCATTGAATATTAACAAATCTCAAAGTCTTTGATAAAAAAAAAAAAAAAAACAATAAGGAAGATGATGATAGTCCAAAACATTCGTTGGATATTGACATTTTATCTCAATGTCTTTAAAGCAACTAAGAGGATACAAAATGTTTTATAAATATATATTATCACGAACTTACGTGAGTGACAAAGAATATCGGAATAGCCCCGAAACATTCATTGAATATTAATACTTGATCTTAAAAGCTTAGACATGACCAATAACGACATTGAGGTTACTGGAAGACATTTATTGAATAATAAGGATTCATCTGAAAGCCACAGCGAAAAACACTTGAGATGAATATAGTCCGAAACATCTTTTGAATATTAAAAAAAAAAACCTCCCCGCTTTCAAATAACAAACAAAGAAAAATGTAATGAGGATGAAGGTACTCCATAATATTAAAAAAAAATGTTAATAACCATATTCTTTAAAACTCAGCACCAAATGTATGATAGTTCAAAACATTGGATATTAACAACTCATCTTTTTATGCTATAATTCCCCTAACCCAAGGCTCGAGAGTTACTGAAGGTAGAGTATTACTGTTACATTGGTAATGATGAAGTGTATGATGTAAATGTTGATATAAAGTGAAGATTAATAGAATAGGAAGGCTGAACTTGTATTGAAATGGTTAAGAGTCTAATGGTCAGGGAATCACCCACGTGGGAGTATGTTCTACAAAAGAACAATCCGTGGGGCGAAAGCTGTCTGAGGGGAGCTGCCTTTTTTTTTACATTGACATTCAGCCTACACAAGGTCTAAGAGCCACTCGAGGTAGAGGGATACAGACTAAGAGGCACCACCTCCAAGCAAGATGCAAGAAGTGGGGGGGGGCACCAGAAGTGAAAGAGAAGAAAAAACATTAAAAGTAACCGAAAACCCAATCCTAAACAGGAAACAAGTATATGTGAAAAATAAAAAACAAAGGCGCGTGGACAATAAAAGAACAGGCATTAAGAAGACAGAAGATAATGATTGATTGGAAAGCAAGAAGATGGAAGTAAGTTCCACAAGCAAGAAGTGCGAGAAAAAAAACCTGTTAGCATAGACCTAATGGTTATATCTAGCAATTTTAACTGTAAAATGATGAGACCTATCTGCCAATCTAGTACTACTGCTTAAATTTAAAGTTTAGTCAGAAATAATTTCCATTTTTCTTTATCTAATGTATTATTTTTAAAAAAAAAAGCACGGTGGAGTAATGGATAGCGAAAGTTATGAATACTCTTCTTCAAGCAGCTATGGGTAAATAGCAGAACAGACCGAGTTCTATAGCCTTGGATGGCAACTGGTCGGCTGCAGAAAGATATGGCAACCTAATGCGGGAAAAAAAATCTGCCTAAGCGTGTATCACGCATGGCACATAAGTGACCGATTAAAAAAAAACAGTTTCATTTCATTTCTAACACTCACAAAACAAGGAAGGCAGACGAAACAAAGGAAAGTAGCGAGTTATATACCTTTTGTAAATGGATGTTAGAAAAGGGATAGGGAGAGATAGCGAAAGGCTAATGCTTACTTAAAGCTACAAAGGATAGGGAACTGGGGAGAGCTATGATCATCCACATCTGGAGAAGATACATTTTTTAATCAATTCACCCAGGAAGACGCAAGGGCCTACTAGAAGTGAAAGAGATAAGATAAAGATTTAGAAGGAACCGGAAAACCCACGCCTAAACAGGAAACAAGGGATAAATTTTTACTCCAGTAAAAAAGAACGAGGAGAATCGTGGACAGGGCGATAGGTGAAGATATCTACTCTTATTGAGGAAAAAATAAAAATTGTATAGATTTCAGAATTTAGATGGGGTCGTTAGAAGTCTAGAGTTGATGTAGACCGGAAAAGAACCGGAAACCCAATCCCAAACAGGTAACAAGAGATAAACTTCGGGGAGAAGTGTGAAGCAGACGATAGGCGAACCTATATACTTTTGGATGCACTGAAAACTGAAAAGCCGGATATAAAAATAACAATAATACGATAGTCGAAAGCGTACATTAAATATTAACAACATCTCGTCTCAGAATATTGTACACGTCTCATATGTTGTAAAATAAAAGAAAGACGGTAAATATTGTGCATCAAATTAGCTGAATACATTAATCAATTTTTTTCTCATGTTGCTTGAAGAGGAAGAAAAGGGATGAAAATAAATGGAAAGAAAAATTGTCATTTTAAGCAGAATACAGACTTGACACACCATAATCGAAAAACTACACGCGGTTCACAGTGTCCTCATCTCCTTCTGAATAGAAATAGAGGTTAATAACCTATCGCCTGCTTCACACACTTCCTCGGTTTTTTGAATTGGAGTAGAGATTTATCCCTTGTTTCCGGTTGAGGATTGGGTTTCCGGTTCTTTTAAAAGTCTACATGAACTCTAGATTTCTAACGATCCAACCTAAATTCTGAAATCTATATAATTTTTATTTTTTCCTCAATAAGGGAAGATATGTTCATCGCCCGGTTCACGGTCCTCAACGTTCTTTTGTAATGGAGTCGAGATTTAGCCCTTGTTTCCTGTTTAGGATTCGTTTTCCGGTTCTTTCCAAAGTCAACATCAACTTTAGACTTCTAACGACCGCACCTACATTCTGAAATCAATACAATTTTTATTTCTTCCTCAATAGGTGTAGATATATTCGCCTATCGCCTGCTTCACACAACTCCCAGGTCTTTTCAATTGCAGCAGAGGTTTACCGCTTTGTTTCCTGTTTAGGATTGGGTTTCCGGTTCTTTCTAAAATCTGCATTAATTCTGGACTTCTAACGATCCCACCTAAATTTTGAAAGCAATACAGATTTTATTTTTTCCTCAATAGGGGTAGATAGATTCGCCTATAGCCCGGTTTACAGACCCCCTCGGTCTTTTGAATTAGAGTAGAGGTTTATCGTTCGTTTCCTGTTTAAGATTGCGTTTCCCGTTCTTTCTAAAACCTACATCAACTCTAGACTGCTAACGACCCCACCTAAACACTGAAATCTATGCAATTTATATTTTTTCCTCAATAGGTGTAGATATTTTCGCCTATTGCTCGGTTCACGCTACTTCCCATACTATTGAATTGGAGTAGAGGTTTATGTCTTGTTTCTGGTTTTAACTTCTAACAACCCCACCTAAACTCTGAAATCTAAAGAATTTTAAAGTTTTTTCCTTTTCTTTCACTGCCATTATGCCCTTGCGTCTTAGTGGCATTGTTGCCTTCTTTGGTGTGATTTGATTCAAACAAATATCTCCATTCGCCCCTGAATTAATATTGTTGCCATATCTGGTCTGGTGCACCGGTTATATAGCTCGACATTCTGGGCAAAACCCAAACAAAGGTTTCTAATGTTATTATGCCTGAGCGGGCATCTTGACTTCACTGACTTTCGTGAGGTGTCTTCCCTCTGTCTTTTCTATAAATATTTTAATGTCCATTGTTCTAATAAGCTCCCCTCAATAGATCTTCGACCACATGAATTTAAGGGTCGTGCTAGTTTGACAAGAAATCCCAGTGGTAAATCCTATTTTCTCCTTCAGCTATGGGTCGAATAGCAGGACAGAATGGCGTCGTTGCAAACAAGTCTACTGCAGAAAAAATGGCAACATACGGCGGGAAAATCTTCTGCCTAGTCAGTCAAGAATCGAAAGAGACATTATTGTCAAAGCGTATACTACGTATGGCACTTGACTAACTGAGTAGATTGGGAACTAGTCCTTACCGTTTTACAGTTGAAATAACAAGATGTAACCGCAAGTTCTATTCTAATAGTTCCTTTTCTCGCCTGTGTAACTGACTTCCCGTTTCTTCCTTCCCTGCCACCTAAAATGGTCCAAAATTTAAATGCAACACCAATTGCCATCTTCTGTCTTCCTGAAATCTGTTCCTTGATTGTCCTTTCTCCTCACTGAAAGGTTTTCTTATTGTCTTCTACTTCCAATAATCGATTGCGTCTTAGTGGCATTATCGTCTTGCATCGGATAGCGGGTGGTGGTGATTAAAACAAATGAATTTTCTCTGCTTTTTTGCGTATCAAAATTTATTGACGCAGGCAGTTTTTTGCTTTCTGCCCTGCGTGATTCTGAATACGGTTTTATTTTCTTCATTTTGATATTTGTCGTCAATTTGTCGACGCCCGCAGACATGGCTTGCACCATAGAAAAGATCTAATTACAGTTTATCGCCCTCTTCAGTAAACTTGGCTTTCAAAATGAGTAAAAAAAAAGAAAAAGAAGGGATGTGGTGTAATACTATACTATAAATGCATATCGAACGCCAGAGACATAACTCCTAACAAAACGTTAAGAAAGGCAAACATCACTCTCATATACTCTCTCTCTATATATTATGATATGGACAAAGTCCGACAATTATTTTTAAGACATTTTTTGTTTATACGTTGTAAATGCTCTGTTTATAATAAACAGTATTAACAACATTTACCAGCCTGAATGTCCAAGAAATTTTCATAGAAAATATGCGTCCTCCGACAGGAATCGAACCTATATCCTATACGGAACCGTCATATAGCCTGGCGTGCTTTAACCGATTGGGCCACAGCGGAGCGTTCGGTTAGCAAAGTCGATTTTACTATTTTTAGACTACAATTCTCAATGATTTTCTCTCATACATTCATATCTACTCAATGCGTATCCAAATGTAAACAAATGACGTCATACATTATGAAATGGACAAAGGGGAAATCATAGAATAAAACTTTGACACTTTACCCTGACCCCTATTCCCTGTTTTGGTATCTATGTAGATAAATTCATCAACGTGTTGTAATGGTTAACAATCTTATCTCCCTATATCAATGATGTCTGAATAGTGAGTTCGGTCCTCTCCATAATCTCGGCCTTATGTCACATCTATGCTCCACATTGAAAACCAACATTCGCATAAATTATTTAACTTGCAGTTTCACATGTTTTTCTTGATTTCATTGTCATGTGTGGATTAAATACTATCCAAGACCACCAGAGTCATGGCCATCCACAGCTTCCCGTTTTTTATTCTTTTAGCATTACTCCCAGGTCCTGTTCCGCTATCCATGCATGCCAATTGGTTAAGTTACTTGCTTTTTTTTACCTGCATTACGCCATGAGGGCATTAAATTCTCTAGTCCTTCTTTCCTCTTATGTCCAAGAAATTTCCTCTATATTTTTTTTTATTTTTGTTCTTTTTGTTCCATTTTCCTTAATATTTTTTCATTGTTGGCGAAATGTTCAGTCGATGGGTTGTTCAACCTTGTTCCGTAGCAGTTTCTGTGGCTTCAAAACTGCTCTTCATTTGTGAGGAATTATTCCAGCATTCACTGCCATACTGAAGATTAGAGATTATAAAACAGTGGAATTTTCTTTGCTTCTAACGATATTTTCTCCTAAACTAATATTCTGAAACATATTTTTCGGTATTCTTATGTGCCTTTGGATGTCTCAACATTTTTTACATTAATAGAGTTACATTTCTCTACCACTGAGATTTTGATATTCCCCATTATATTCTTCATATCTTGAGCAACATCTTTCGCAAATTGCAGATACTTAGTTATTTCTCTGTATTTTCTTCTTAATTGTGCTGAGAACACAATTATAGTGAATACATTTTTATCGTTTCAGCCAAAAAAGGCGATAATGCCGCTAAAAACACGGAGAATGAAAGAAATATGAAAAAAACGTTAGTGGGTAGAAAGGACAATAAAAGATTTAAGAAAGACAGAATATGGCTACAACTTTTGCATTTAAAATTGTTGTTGCGGCCTTGTTAGGGCCAGAAATAAAGACACAAGAGAGGAATTGAGTTAAACAAATATATTAACAGAAACAGAAATACAAACATATACAAACGAGAGTGTTACAGCAACAATGTTCAGTCCGACTGTCAGAGCTGACTGCTGGAAACTTCTATCTCCAAAAGGCAGTACCTGCTCCTATTTATAGCTGGAAGAGTCTATGCATGTGTGGGTAAATTACCATGACAATTGTGAAGATCATATTTAACAGGAAAGCATGAAGCCGGAAGAGATCAACAGGCGAGAAGTGTGAGAAAAAACATCAGAATAGAATGTACGGCTGAACCTATTCCAACAGTAAAACGATGAGATCGAGTTGCCAATCTAGTACTGCGCTTAAATTCATGTAGTCGATTGTAAAGGCGTTTGTAAAGTCAATAAAGCCGAGATGCCAGGTCAGAACCAATAACATTACAGACATCTTTGGATTTTGTCAAGAATCTCCAGGTATGTAGCACTCGCAGCAGACCAGTTATTCAATTCATGTACGTAAGTCCTCGTAAGAGTAGTGGGATCAACCTCAATATTTGGCCTAATGTTTGCTTAACGAATTGCTTTCGCTACGCACTGCTTGTGAAGGCAAACTTCACTGGGATTTCTCTTCTTATGGCCTCTTCCCAGGTGAAAACAAGGTTAGATTAGATAGATAGATAGATAGATAGATAGATAGATAGATAGATAGATAGATAGATAGATAAAGTGAGAGAGAGACTTCGCGCTAGCACAGCCCCAAATGCCTGCCCAATTTCTTGGATCAACCCGTGGTATGCTTTTCAGGCACTTTCCAAGGATGCCGCACGCTGGGATCGTCCCCACATCCTGACTATCAGTCATCAGTAAGTCTCATTCCTACCAAATCGACCATGGCGAAAAATCGACACCCGGGTCTCATGGCCATGAAGCGAACGTTCTAACCACTCGGATATATATATATATATATATATATATATATATATATATATATATATATATATATATATCGTAAGCGTGTTTCAATTATTTGCACAAACAGACAACTCTGGTGCCGTAGACAAATAGCTAGTGTATTATGATCAGTCATCACTGTATAACTTTAGAAGACAATATGTCGAATGAAACATTAATCATGGTGACAATGTTCCTGTCGTGGCCTTTTGACATCGGTTGGCAAAATTAAAACTGACAGAATAACGTGTAGAGAAGGCTATTTATTTGGTCAGATCAAACTAGAGAAGCGGAAAAAGAGTTTAGGTTTTAAAAATACCATACTAACCACCAAAATCAGTTAAGTGCCGTACGTGATAAATTCGTGGTAGATTACCAGGCAGAATATTCTCCCTACAGAAGGTTGTCGTTTCTTTCTACGGTAGACCGTTTGCTACCAAAATCTATTCTGCTATCCAAACAATAGCTTGGGGGGAGAAGAGATTGATTCCTGGCATTCCCAAGCGTAAGTGAATATAATGAACGTGGTTGGAAATCGAACTCTGCTCTTCAATTATTCATCACGAGCCGAAAATCCCCGACCATATTACAGTTACTGTTTCTTAAACTCTCTCTCCCTCTCTCTCCCTCTCTCTCTCCCTCTCTCTCTCTCTCTCTACCTCTCTCTCTCCCTCTCTTTCTCTCTATATATATAAAACTGATCTCTACAGCAGGCATCATATTTGAAGTCACTCATTCCTCATTATGTGCTCTCCAACTCAAACTCTACTGCAGGCATCAGATTTTGTAGGCACTCATTCCTCATTACGTGCTCTACAACGCAGATTCTGCTGCAGGCATCAGATTTTGTGGGCACACATTCCTCATTATGTGCTCTACAACAGAAATTCTACTGCAGACAGCAGATTATGAAGGCACTCATTACTCATGATGTGCTCCACAACGCAGATTCTACTGCAGGCATCAGATATTGTAGGCAATCATTCCTCATTATGTGCACTACAACTCAAACGCTACTGCAGGCGTCAGATTTTGAAGTCACTCATTCCTCATTATGTTCTACAACACAAACTCTACAGCAGGCATTAGATTGTGAAGGCACTCATTCATCATTATGTGCTCTGAAACACAAACTCTACAGCAGGCATCAGATTGTGAAGGCACTCATTCCTCATTATGTGCTCTGAAACACAAACTCTACAGCAGGCATCAGATTTTGAAGTCACTCATTCATCATTATGGGCTCTGAAACACAAACTCTACAGCAGGCATCATCTTTTGAAGGCGCTCGTTCCTCATGATGTGCTCTGAAACACAAACTCTAGAGCAAGCATCAGATTTTGAAGTCACTCATTCATCATTATGTGCTCTGAAACACAAACTCTACAGCAGGCATCATCTTTTGAAGGCGCTCGTACCTCATGATGTGCTCTGAAACACAAACTCTAGAGCAAGCATCAGATTTTTGAAGTCGCTCATTCATCATTATGTGCTCTGAAATCACAAACTCTAGAGAAACACAAACTCTACAGCAGGCATTATCTTTGAAGGCGCTTCGTTTTGAAGTCACTCATTCATCATTATGTGCTCTGAAACACAAACTCTACAGCAGGCATCATCTTTTTGAAGGCGCTCGTTCCTCATGATGTGCTCTGAAACACAAACTCTAGAGCAAGCATCAGATTTTGAAGTCACTCATTCATCATTATGTGCTCTGAAACACAAACTCTACAGCAGGCATCATCTTTTGAAGGCGCTCGTTCCTCATGATGTGCTCTGAAACACAAACTCTAGAGCAAGCATCAGATTTTGTAGGCACTCATTCATCATTATGTGCTCTGAAACACAAACTCTACAGCAGGCATCATATTTTGAAGGCGCTCGTTCCTCATGATGTGCTCTGAAACACAAACTCTACAGCAGGCATCAGATTTTGTAGGCACTCATTCATCATTATGTGCTCTGAAACACAAACTCTACAGCAGGCATCAGATTTTGAAGGCGCTCGTTCCTCATGATGTGCTCTGAAAACACAAACTCTACAGCAGGCATCAGATTTTGAAGGCACTCATTCATCATTATGTGCTCTGAAACACAAACTCTACAGCAGGCATCATTTTTTGAAGGCGCTCGTTCCTCATGATGTGCTCTGAAACACAAACTCTACAGCAGGCATCAGATTTTGTAGGCACTCATTCATCATTATGTGCTCTAAACACTCAAACTCTACAGCAGGCATCAGATTTTGAAGGCAATCATTCCTCATTATGTCAAACGCTACTGAAACACAAACTCTACAGCAGGCATCAGATTTTGAAGGCACTCATTCATCATTATGTGCTCTGAAACACAAACTCTACAGCAGGCATCAGATTTTGAAGGCACTCATTCCTCATTATGTGCTCTGAAACACAAACTCTACAGCAGGCATCAGATTTTGAAGGCGCTCATCATTCATCACAAACTTATGTGCTCGTTCCTGAAACACAAACTCTACAGCAGGCATCAGATTTTGAAGGCGCTCATTCCTCATGATGTGCTCTGAAACACAAACGCTACAGCACATCAGATTTTGAAGGCGCTCGTTCCTCATGATGTGCTCTGAAACACAAACAGGCAGGCATCAGATTTTGAAGGCGCTCATTCCTCATGATGTGCTCTGAAACACAAACTCTACAGCAGGCATCAGATTTTGAAGGCACTCATTCCTCATGATGTGCTCTGAAACACAAACTCTACAGCAGGCATCAGATTTTGAAGTCACTCATTCATCATTATGTGCTCTGAAACACAAACTCTACAGCAGGCATCAGATTTTGAAGGCGCTTGTTCATCATGATGTGCTCTGAAACAGAAACTCTAAAGCATCAGATTTTGTGCTAAGGCACTATTTATCATTATGTGCTCTGAAACAGAAACTCTACAGCAGGCATCATCTTTTTGAAGGCGCTCGTTCCTCATGATGTGCTCTGAAAACTCTACAAATTCATTTTGTGCTCTGGAAACACAAACTCAGGCATCAAGGATTTTTGCTCTGAAACACAAACTCTAGAGCAAGCTCATGATTGAAGTCATTCCTCATTATGGGCTCTGAAACACAAACTCTACAGCAGGCATCAGATTTTGAAGTCACTCATTCATCAATATGTGCTTGAAACACAAACTCTACAGCAGGCATCAGATTTTGAAGGCACTCATTTCCTCATGATGTGCTCTGAAACACAAACTCTACAGCAGGCATCAGATTTTGAAGGCACTCATTCATCATTATGTGCTCTGAAACACAAACTCTACAGCAGGCATCAGGCATCAGATTTGTGCTCCGAAACACAAACTCTACAGCAGGCATCATCTTTTGAAGGCACTCATTCATCATTATGTGCTCTGAAAACACAAACTCTACAGCAGGCATCAGATTTTGAAGTCACTCATTCATCATTATGTGCTCTGAAACACAAACTCTACAGCAGGCATCAGATTTTGAAGGCGCTCATTCCTCATGATGTGCTCTGAAACACAAACTCTAGAGCAAGCATCAGATTTTGAAGGCACTCATTCATCATTATGTGCTCTGAAACACAAACTCTAAAGCAGGCATCATCAAAGTCACTCATTCATCATTGAAAACACAAACTCTACAGCAGGCATCATCTTTTGAAGGCTCATTCCTCATGATGTGCTCTGAAACACAAACTCTAGAGCAAGCATCAGATTTTGAAGTCACTCATTCATCATTATGTGCTCTAAAACACAAACTCTACAGCAGGCATCAGATTTTGAAGTCACTCATTCATCATTATGTGCTCTGAAACACAAACTCTACAGTAGGCATCATCTTTTGAAGGCGCTCGTTCCTCATGATGTGCACTGAAACACAAACTCTAGAGCAAGCATCAGATTTTGAAGTCACTCATTCATCATTATGTGCCTGGAAACACAAACTCTAGAGCAAGCATCAGATTTTGAAGTCACTCATTCATCATTATGTGCTCTGAAACACAAACTCTACAGCAGGCATCATCTTTTGAAGGCGCTCATTCCTCATGATGTGCTCTGAAACACAAACTCTAGAGCAAGCATCAGATTTTGAAGTCACTCATTCATCATTATGTGCTCTGAAACACAAACTCTACAGCAGGCATCATATTTTGAAGGCGCTCGTTCCTCATGATGTGCTCTGAAACACAAACTCTACAGCAGGCATCAGATTTTGAAGTCACTCATTCATCATTATGTGCTCTAAAACACAAACTCTACAGCAGGCATCAGATTTTGAAGTCACTCATTCATCATTATGTGCTCTGAAACACAAACCTCTACAGCAGGCATCAGATTTTGAAGTCACTCATTCATCATTATGCTCTGAAACAAAACTCTAGAGCAGGCATCAGATTTTGAAGTCACTCATTCATCATTATGTGCTCTGAAACACAAACTCTACAGCAGCCATCAGATTTTGAAGGCGCTCGTTCCTCATGATGTGCTCTGAAACACAAACGCTACAGCAGGCATCAGATTTTAAAGGCGCTCGTTCCTCATGATGTGCTCTGAAACACAAACTCTAGAGCAAGCATCAGATTTTGTAGGCACTCATTCATCATTATGTGCTCTGAAACACAAACTCTACAGCAGGCATCATCTTTTGAAGGCGCTCGTTCCTCATGATGTGCTCTGAAACACAAACTCTAGAGCAAGCATCAGATTTTGAAGTCACTCATTCATCATTATGTGCTCTGAAACACAAACTCTACAGCAGGCATCATCTTTTGAAGGCGCTCGTTCCTCATGATGTGCTCTGAAACACAAACTCTAGAGCAAGCATCATCTTTTGAAGGCATCGTTCCTCATTTGCTCTGAAACACAAACTCTACAGCAGGCATCAGATTTTGAAATCACTAATTCATCATTAACACAAACACAAACTACAGCAGGCATCAGATTTTGAAGTCACTCATTCATCATTATGTGCTCTGAAACACAAACTCTACAGCAGGCATCATCTTTTGGTCACTCGTTCCTCATGATGTGCTCTGAAACACAAACTCTAGAGCAAGCATCAGATTTTGAAGTCACTCATTCATCATTATGTGCTCTGAAACACAAACTCTACAGCAGGCATCATCTTTTGAAGGCGCTCGTTCCTCATGATGTGCTCTGAAACACAAACTCTACAGCAGGCATCAGATTTTGAAGTCACTCATTCATCATTATGTGCTCTAAAACACAAACTCTACAGCAGGCATCAGATTTTGAAGTCACTCATTCATCATTATGTGCTCTGAAACACAAACTCTACAGCAGGCATCATCTTTTGAAGGCGCTCGTTCCTCATGATGTGCTCTGAAACACAAACTCTAGAGCAAGCATCAGATTTTGAAGTCACTCATTCATCATTATGTGCTCTGAAACACAAACTCTAAAGCAAGCATCAGATTTTGAAGTCACTCATTCATCATTATGTGCTCTGAAACACAAACTCTACAGCAGGCATCATCTTTTGAAGGCGCTCATTCCTCATGATGTGCTCTGAAACACAAACTCTAGAGCAAGCATCAGATTTTGAAGTCACTCATTCATCATTATGTGCTCTAAAACACAAACTCTACAGCAGGCATCAGATTTTGAAGTCACTCATTCATCATTATGTGCTCTGAAACACAAACTCTACAGCAGGCATCATCTTTTGAAGGCGCTCGTTCCTCATGATGTGCTCTGAAACACAAACTCTAGAGCAAGCATCAGATTTTGAAGTCACTCATTCATCATTATGTGCTCTGAAACACAAACTCTAGAGCAAGCATCATCTTTTGAAGTCACTCATTCATCATTATGTGCTCTGAAACACAAACTCTACAGCAGGCATCATCTTTTGAAGCACTCATTCCTCATTATGTGCTCTGAAACACAAACTCTACAGCAAGCATCAGATTTTGAAGTCACTCATTCATCATTATGAGCTCTGAAACACAAACTCTCTACAGCAGGCATCATCATTTGTGAAGGCGCATCGTTCCTTCATGATGTGCTCTGAAACACAAACTCTACAGCAGGCATCAGATTTTGAAGTCACTCATTCATCATTATGTGCTCTGAAACACAAACTCTACAGCAGGCATCAGATTTTGAAGTCACTCATTCATCATTATGTGCTCTGAAACACAAACTCTACAGCAGGCATCAGATATTGAAGTCACTCATTCATCATTATGTGCTCTGAAACACAAACTCTACAGCAGGCATCAGATTTTGAAGGCGCTCGTTCCTCATGATGTGCTCTGAAACACAAACTCTACAGCAGGCATCAGATTTTGAAGGCGCTCGTTCCTCATGATGTGCTCTGAAACACAAACTCTACAGCAGGCATCATCTTTTAAAAGGCTCTCGTTCCTCATGATGTGCTCTGAAACACAAACTCTACAGCAGGCATCAGATTTTGTAGGCACTCATTCATAATTATGTGCACTGAAACACAAACTCTACAGCAGGCATCAGATTTTGAAGGCGCTCGTTCCTCATGATGTGCTCTGAAACACAAACTCTAGAGCAAGCATCAGATTTTGAAGTCACTCATTCATCATTATGTGCTCTGAAACACAAACTCTACAGCAGGCATCATCTTTTGAGTCACGCTCGTTCCTCATGATGTGCTCTGAAACACAAACTCTAGAGCAAGCATCAGATTTTGAAGGCGCTCGTTCCTCATGATGTGCTCTGAAACACAAACTCTACAGCAGGCATCAGATTTTGAAATCACTAATTCATCATTATGTGCTCTGAAACACAAACTCTACAGCAGGCATCAGATTTTGAAGTCTCTCATTCTACAGCAAGCATCAGATTTTGAAGGCATCACTCATCATTATGTGCTCTGAAACAAAACTCTACAGCAGGCATCATCTTTTGAAGGCGCTCGTTCCTCATGATGTGCTCTGAAACACAAACTCTACAGCAGGCATCAGATTTTGAAGGCACTCGTTCCTCATGATGTGCTCTGGAAACACAAACTCTACAGCAGGCATCAGATTTTGAAGGCTCATTCATCATTATGTGCTCTGAAACACAAACTCTACAGCAGGCATCATCTTTTGTGCGCTCGTTCCTCACTGAAACACAAACTCTACAGCAGGCATCAGATTTTGAAGGCGCTCATTCATCATTATGTGCTCTGAAACACAAACTCTAGAGAAAGCATCATCTTTTGAAGTCGCTCATTCCTCATTATGTGCTCTGAAACACAAACTCTACAGCAGGCATCATCTTTTGAAGGCACTCATTCATCATTATGTGCTCTGAAACACAAACTCTACAGCAGGCATCATCTTTTGAAGGCACTCATTTCTCATTATGTGCTCTGAAACACAAACTCTACAGCAGGCATCATATTTTGAAGTCACACATTCATCATTATGTGCTCTGAAACACAAACTCTACATGGCATCAGATTTTGAAGGCGCTCATTCATCATGATGTGCTCTGAAACACAAACTCTACAGGGCATCAGAATCTTTTGAAGTCTCTGATCATTCATCATTTGATGTGCTCTGAAACACAAACTCTAAGCAAGCAGGCATCAGATTTTGAAGTCACTCATTCATCATTATGTGCTCTGAAACACAAACTCTACAGCAGGCATCATCTTTTTGAAGGCGCTCGTTCCTCATGATGTGCTCTGAAACACAAACTCTACAGCAAGCATCAGATTTTGAAGTCACTCATTCATCATTATGTGCTGTGCTCTAAACACAAACGCTCTACAGCAGGCATCAGATTTTTTTTGAAGTCACTCATTCCACATGATGTGCTCTGAAACACAAACTCTACAGCAGGCATCAGATTTTTGAAGTCACTCATTCATCATTATGTGCTCTAAAATCACAAACTCTAGAGCAGGCATCATCATTTTTGAAGTCACTCGTTCCTCATATGTGCTCTGAAACACAAACTCTACAGCAGGCATCAGATTTTGAAGTCACTCCTCATTCATCATTATGTGCTCTGAAACACAAACTCTACAGCAGGCATCATCTTTTGAAGGCGCTCGTTCCTCATGATGTCTCCAGCTCTGAAACACAAACTCTAGAGAAAGCATCAGATTTTTGAAGTCACTCATTCATCATTATGTGCTCTGAAACACAAACTCTACAGCAGGCATCATCTTTTTGAAGGCGCCTCGTTCCTCATGATTTTGAAGTGCTCTGAAACACAAACTCTACAGCAAGCATCATCTTTTGAAGTCACTCATTCATCATTATGTGCTCTGAAACACAAACTCTAAAGCAAGCATCAGATTTTGAAGTCACTCATTCATCATTATGTGCTCTGAAACACAAACTCTAGAGCAAGCATCATCTTTTGAAGGCACTCATTCCTCATTATGAGCTCTGAAACACAAACTCTACAGCAGGCATCATTTTTGAAGTCGCTCATTCATCATGATGTTATGTGCTCTGAAACACAAAAACACAAACTCTAAAGCTCAGATTTTTGAAGTCTCATTCAGCAAGCATCAGATTTTGAAGTCACTCATTCATCATTATGTGCTCTGAAACACAAACTCTACAGCAGGCATCATCTTTTGAAGTCGCTCGTTCATCATGATGTGCTCTGAAACACAAACTCTAGCAGGCATCAGATTTTTGATGTCACTCGTTCCTCATGATGTGCTCTGAAACACAAACTCTACAGCAGGCATCAGATTTTGAAGTCACTCATTCATCATTATGTGCTCTGAAACACAAACTCTACAGCAGGCATCATCTTTTGAAGGCGCTCGTTCCTCATGATGTGCTCTGAAACACAAAACTCTAGAGCAAGCATCAGATTTTGAAGTCACTCATTCATCATTATGTGCTCTGAAACACAAACTCTACAGCAGGCATCATCTTTTGAAGGCGCTCGTTCCTCATGATGTGCTCTGAAACACAAACTCTAGAGCAAGCATCAGATTTTGAAGTCACTCATTCATCATTATGTGCTCTGAAACACAAACTCTACAGCAGGCATCATATTTTGAAGTCACTCATTCATCATTATGTGCTCTGAAACACAAACTCTACAGCAGGCATCAGATTTTGAAGTCACTCATTCATCATTATGTGCTCTGAAACACAAACTCTACAGCAGGCATCAGATTTTGAAGTCACTCATTCATCATTATGTGCTCTGAAACACAAACTCTACAGCAGGCATCATCTTTTGAAGTCAATCATTCCTCATTATGTGCTCTGAAAACACAAACTCTTCATCATCTTTTGCAGGCATCAGATTTTGAAGTCACTCATTCATCATTATGTGCTCTGAAACACAAACTCTAGACAGCAAGCATCATCTTTTGAAGTCACTCATTCATCATTATGTGCTCTGAAACACAAACTCTAGAGCAGGCATCATCTTTTGAAGGCACTCGTTCCTCATTATGTGCTCTGAAACACAAACTCTACAGCAAGCATCATCTTTTGAAGGCGCTAGTTCCTCATTATGTGCTCCTGAACACAAACTCTAGAGCAGGCATCAGATTTTGAAGTCACTCATTCATCATTATGTGCTCTGAAACACAAACTCTACAGCAGGCATCATCTTTTGAAGGCACTCGTTCATCATGATGTGCTCTGAAACACAAACTCTACAGCAGGCATCAGATTTTGAAGTCACTCATTCATCATTATGTGCTCTAAAACACAAACTCTACAGCAGGCATCAGATTTTGAAGTCACTCATTCATCATAATGTGCTCTGAAAAACAAACTCTACAGCAGGCATCAGATTTTGAAGTCACTCATTCATCATTATGTGCTCTGAAACACAAACTCTTTTGCAGCAGGCATCATCTTTTGAAGGCATCTCGTTCATCATGATGTGCTCTGAAACACAAACTCTACAGCACGCATCAGATTTTGAAGTCACTCATTCATCATTATGTGCTCTGAAACACAAACTCTACAGCACGCATCAGATTTTGTAGGCACTCATTCATCATTATGTGCTCTGAAACACAAACTCTACAGCAGGCCTCAGATTTTGAAGTCACTCATTCATCATTATGTGCTCTGAAACACAAACTCTACAGCAGGCATCATCTTTTGAAGGCCTCGTTCCTCATGATGTGCTCTGAAACACAAACTCTAGAGCAAGCATCAGATTTTGAAGTCACTCATTCATCATTATGTGCTCTGAAACACAAACTCTACAGCAGGCATCATCTTTTTGAAGGCGCTCGTTCCTCATGATGTGCTCTGAAACACAAACTCTACAGCAGGCATCAGATTTTAAAGTCACTCATTCATCATTATGTGCTCTGAAACACAAACTCTACAGCAGGCATCATCTTTTGAAGGCGCTCGTTCCTCTCATGATGTGCTCATGAAACACAAACTCTAGAGAAAGCATCAGATTTTGAAGTCACTCATTCATCATTATGTGCTCTGAAACACAAACTCTACAGCAGGCATCATCTTTGAAAGCGCTCGTTCCTCATGATGTGCTCTGAAACACAAACTCTAGAGCAAGCATCAGATTTTGAAGGCGCTCGTTCATCCTTATGTGCTCTGAAACACAAACTCTACAGCAGGCATCAGATTTTTTAAGGCACTCATTCATCATTATGTGCTCTGAAACACAAACTCTAGAGCAAGCATCATTTTTTGAAGTCACTCATTCATCATTATGTGCTCTGAAACACAAACTCTACAGCAGGCATCATCTTTTGAAGTCACTCATTCATCATGATGTGCTCTGGAAACACAAACTCTAGAGCAGGCATCAGATTTTGAAGGCGCTCGTTCCTCATGATGTGCTCTGAAACACAAACTCTACAGCAGGCATCAGATTTTGAAGTCACTCATTCATCATTATGTGCTGAAACACAAACTCTACAGCAGGCATCATCTTTTGAAGGCACTCATTCCTCATGATGTGCTCTGAAACACAAACTCTAGAGCAAGCATCAGATTTCTGAAGTCAAACTCTATTCATCATTATGTGCCTTGAAACACAAACTCTTATGTGCTCAGGCATCATCTTTTTGAAGGCATCGTTCCTCATTATGTGCTCTGAAACACAAACTCTAGAGCAAGCATCAGATTTTGAATTCACTCATTCATCATTATGTGCTCTGAAACACAAACTCTACAGCAGGCATCATCTTTTGAAGGCGCTCGTTCCTCATGATGTGCTCTGAAACACAAACTCTAGAGCAAGCATCAGATTTTGAAGTCACTCATTCATCATTATGTGCTCTGAAACACAAACTCTACAGCAGGCATCAGATTTTGAAGTCACTCATTCATCATTATGTGCTCTGAAACACAAACTCTACAGCAGGCATCATCTTTTGAAGGCGCTCGTTCCTCATGATGTGCTCTGAAACACAAACTCTAGAGCAAGATTTTTGAAGTCATTCATCGATTTTGAAACTCTACTCATTCATCATTCATCATGTGCTCTGAAACACAAACTCTACGGCAGGCATCATCTTTTGATCTTTTCCTCAGGCGCTCGTTCCTCATGATGTGCTCATTCCTCCTAAACACAAACTCTAGAGCAAGCATCAGATTTTGAAGTCACTCATTCATCATTATGTGCTCTGAAACACAAACTCTACAGCAGGCATCATCTTTTGAAGTCGCTCGTTTCCTCATGATGTGCTCTGAAACACAAACTCTAGAGCAAGCATCAGATTTTAAAGGCACTCATTCATCGTTCCTCATGATGTTTTGAAGGCGCTCGTTCCTCAACACAAAACTCTACAAGCAGGCATCAGATTTTGAAGGCGCTCGTTCCTCATGATGTGCTCTTATGAAACACAAACTCTAGAGCAAGCATCAGATTTTGAAGTCACTCATTCATCATTATGTGCTCTGAAACACAAACTCTACAGCAGGCATCATCTTTTTGAAGTCGCTCGTTCCTCATGATGTGCTCTGAAACACAAACTCTACAGCAGGCATCAGATTTTGAAGTCACTCATTCATCATTATGTGCTCTACAGCAGGCATCAGATTTTGAAACACTCATTCATCATTATGTGCTCATCACAAACTCTAGAGCAGGCATCAGATTTTAAGGCGCTCATTCATCATTATGTGCTCTGAAACACAAACTCTAGACCAAGCATCATCTTTTTGAAGTCACTCATTCATCATTATGTGCTCCCTGACAAAACTCTACAACATCATCTTTGAAGGCGCTCGTTCCTCATGATGTGCTCTCTACAGCAAGCATCAGATTTTGAAGTCACTCATTCATCATTATGTGCTCTGAAACACAAACTCTAGAGCAGATCATTTTTGAAGGCACTCGTTCCTCATTATGTGCTCTGAAACACAAACTCTAGGCAAGCATCAGATTTTGAAGTCACTTGTTCATCATTATGTGCTCTGAAAACTCTAAACTCTAGGCATCATCTTTTGAAACACAAACTAGGCAAACTCAGTTCCTCATGATGTTCTCTGAAACACAAACTCTACAGCAGGCATCATCTTTTGAAGTCACTCGTTCATCATCATGTGCTCTGAAACACAAACTCTTCATCACAGCAGGCATCATCTTTTCATCATTATGGCTCGTTCCATCATCTTTTTGAGGCGCTCGTTCCTCATGAAACACAAACATCTCTAGAGCAGGCATCAGATTTTGGAAGTCACTCATTCATCATTATGTGCTCTGAAACACAAACTCTAGAGCAGGCATCATCTTTTGAAGGCGCTCGTTCCTCATGTGTGCTCTGAAACACAAACTCCCTATCAGATTTGCTCTGAAACACAAACTCTACAGCAAGCATCAGATTTTGAAGTCACTCATTCCTCATTATGTGCTCTGAAACACAAACTCTACAGCAGGCATCATCTTTTGAAGGCGCTCATTCCTCATGATGTGCTCTGAAACACAAACTCTAGAGCAAGCATCAGATTTTGAAGTCGCTCGTTCCTCATGATGTGCTCTGAAACACAAACTCTAGAGCAAGCACTCATCAGATTTTGAAGTCACTCGTTCATCATGATGTGCTCTGAAACACAAACTCTACAGCAGGCATCATCTTTTGAAGGCGCTCGTTCCTCATGATGTGCTCTGAAACACAAACTCTAGAGGCATCATCTTTTGAAGGCGCTCGTTCCTCATGATGTGCTCTGAAACACAAACTCTAGAGCAAGGGCATCAGATTTTGAAGTCACTCATTCATCATTATGTGCTCTGAAACACAAACCTCACAGCAGGCATCATCTTTTGAAGGCGCTCGTTCCTCATGATGTGCTCTCATTCAACACAAACTCTAGAGCAAGCATCAGATTTTGAAGTCGTTCCTCATTCATCATTTTTGATGTGCTCTTCATCATTATGAAACACAAACTCTACAGCAGGCATCAGATTTTGAAGTCACTCATTCATCATTATGTGCTCTGAAACACAAACTCTTTACAACAGGCATCATCTTTTGAAGGCGCTCGTTCCTCATGATGTGCTCTGAAACACAAACTCTAGAGCAAACATCAGATTTTGAAGGCACTCATTCCTCATTATTGCTCTGAAACACAAACTCTACAGCAGGCATCAGATTTTGAAGTCACTCATTCATCATTATGTGCTCTGAAACACAAACTCTACAGCAGGCATCAGATTTTGAAGTCAAACTCATTCATCATCATTCCATCTTTGTATTTCACAACTCTACAGCAAGCATCAGATTTTGAAACTCATTCATCAATGTTTTCTGAAACACAAACTCTACAGCAGGCATCATCTTTGATCATTCATCATTATATTGCTCTGAAGTCAAACATCATCTTTTGAAGGCTCATTCATCATTATGTGCTCTGAAACACAAACTCTAGAGCAAGCATCATCTTTTGAAGGCGCTCGTTCATCATTATGTCTGAAACACAAACTCTGAAACATCAAACTCACTCATTCATCATTATGTGCTCTGAA
Organism: Acanthosepion pharaonis; assembly: GCA_903632075.3. Lineage (NCBI taxonomy): Eukaryota > Metazoa > Mollusca > Cephalopoda > Sepiida > Sepiidae > Acanthosepion > Acanthosepion pharaonis. Next base: position 1,286,953 of record CAHIKZ030000196.1, on the reverse strand, counting down.
ACAAACTCTGAGATTTTTTGAAGTCTCATTCATCATTATGTGCTCTGAAACACAAACTCTACAGCAGGCATCATCTTTTGAAGGCGCTCGTTCCTCATGATGTGCTCTGAAACACAAACTCTAGGTAAGCATCAGATTTTTGAAGTCACTCGCGATCTCATTATTTATGTGTGCTCTGAAACACAAACTCTACAGCAGGCATCATCATTTTTGAAATGCTAATTCACAAACTCATTTTATGCTCTGAACACAAACTCTAGAGCATCCTTGTGCTCATGACACAAACTCTAGAGCAAGCATCATTTTTGAAGTCTCGTTCATTCATCATTATGTGCTCTGAAACACAAACTCTACAGCAGGCATCAGATTTTGAAGGCGCTCATTCATCATTATGTGCTCTGAAACACAAACTCTACAGCAGGCATCAGATTTTGAAGGCGCTCGTTCCTCATGATGTGCTCTGAAACACAAACTCTGCAAGCATTTTTGAAGTCACTCATTCATCATTATGTGCTCTGAAACACAAACTCTAGAGCAAGCATCATTTTTGAAGTCGCTCGTTCCTCATGATGTGCTCTGAAACACAAACTCTAGAGCAGGCATCATCTTTTGAAGGCGCTCGTTCCTCATGATGTGCTCTGAAACACAAACTCTAGAGCAAGCATCAGATTTTTGAAGTCACTCATTCATCATTATGTGCTCTGAAACACAAACTCTAGAGCAAGCATCATTTTTGAAGTCACTCATTCCTCATGATGTGCTCTGAAACACAAACTCTAGAGCAAGCATCAGATTTTGAAGGCGCTCATTCATCATTATGTGCTCTGAAACACAAACTCTACAGCCAGGCATCAGATTTGAAGGCGCTCGTTCCTCATGATGTGCTCTGAAACACAAACTCTAGAGCAAGCATCAGATTTGAAGTCACTCATTCATCATTATGTGCTCTGAAACACAAACTCTACAGCCGGCATCATTTTTGAAGTCGCTCGTTCCTCATGATGTGCTCTGAAACACAAACTCTAGAGCAAGCATCAGATTTTGAAGTCACTCATTCATCATTATGTGCTCTGAAACACAAACTCTACAGCAGGCATCATTTTTGAAGTCACTCATTCATCATTATGTGCTCTGAAACACAAACTTTACAGCAAGCATCATCTTTTGAAGTCACCCATTCATCATTCATGTTTCTGAAACACAAACTCTAGAGCAGGCATCAGATTTTTGAAGTCACTCATTCATCATTATGTGCTCTGAAACACAAACTCTACAGCAGGCATCATCTTTTGAAGGCGCTCGTTCCTCATGATGTGCTCTGAAACACAAACTCTAGACCAAGCATCAGATTTTGAAGTCACTCATTCATCATTATGTGCTCTGAAAACAAACTCTACAGCAGGCATCATTTTTGAAGGTGCTCATTCATCATGATGTGCTCTGAAACACAAACTCTAGAGCAAGCATCCAGATTTTGAAGTCACTCATTCATCATTCATCAAACACAAACTAGCAGGCATCAGATTTTGAACACAAATTCATCTACAAACACAAACTCTACAGCAGGTATCATCTTTTTGAAGTCGCTCATTCCTCATTATGTGCTCTGAAACACAAACTAGAGCAAGGCATCAGCATTTTGAAGTCACTCATTCATCATTATGTGCTCTGAAACACAAACTCTACAGCAGGCATCATCTTTTGAAGGCGCTCGTTCCTCATGATGTGCTCTGAAACACAAACTCTAGAGCAAGCATCAGATTTTGAAGTCACTCATTCATCATTATGTGCTCTGAAAACAAACTCTACAGCAAGCATCAGATTTTGAGGTCACTCATTCATCATTATGTGCTCTGAAACACAAACTCTACAGCAGGCATCATCTTTTTGAAGGCGCTCGTTCCTCATGATGTGCTCTGAAACACAAACTCTAGAGCAAGCATCAGATTTTGAAGGCACTCATTCATCATTATGTGCTCTGAAACACAAACTCTACAGCAGGCATCAGATTTTGAAGTCACTCATTCATCATTATGTGCTCTGAAACACAAACTCTACAGCAGGCATCATCTTTTTGAGAGCGCTCGTTCATCATGCTGTGCTCTAGAAACATCAAACATCATTCTACAGCAAACACAAACTCTAGAAGCATTTTTGAAGGCGCTCATTCCTCATGATGTGCTCTGAAACATCAACTTTTGAAAACTCGTTCCTCAAATGTGCTCTCACAAACTCTGCAAGCATCAGATTTTGAAGTCACTCATTCATCATTATGTGCTCTGAAACACAAACTCTACAGGCATCATCATCATCTTTTGAAGGCACTCATTCATCATTTTGTGCTTCATCATGATGTGCTCTGACAAACTCTACAGCAGGCATCATCTTTTGAAGGCGCTCGTTCCTCATGATGTGCTCTGAAACACAAACTCTAGAGCAAGCATCAGATTTTGAAGTCACTCATTCATCATTATGTGCTCTGAACACAAACTCTACAGCAGGCATCAGATTTTGAAGTCAGGCATCATAAGTCCTTTTCCTCATGTGCTCTGAAACACAAACTCTACAGCAGGCATCATCTTTTGAAGTCACTCATTCCTCATGATGTGCTCTGAAACACAAACTCTAGAGCAAGCATCAGATTTTGAAGGCCTCATTCATCATTATGTGCTCTGAAAACACAAACTCTACAGCAGGCATCATCTTTTAGCAGGCGCTCGTTCCTCCCTGATGTGCTCTGAAACACAAACTCTACTCAGATTTTGAAGTCACTCATTCTCATTATGTGCTCTGTATCTAAAAAGCATCATCTTTTGAAACTCACAATATCTACAGCAGGCATCATCTTTTAAAGGCGCTCGTTCCTCATTATGTGCTCTGAAACACAAACTCTAGAGCAAGCATCAGATTTTGAAGGCACTCTTTTCATCATTATGTGCTCTGAAACACAAACTCTAGAGCAAGCATCAGATTTTTGAAGTCACTCATTCATCATTATGTGTGCTCTGAAACACAAACTCTACAGCAGGCATCATCTTTTGAAGGCGCTCGTTCCTCATGATGTGCTCTGAAACACAAACTCTAGAGCAAGCATCAGATTTTTAAAGTCACTCATTCATCATTATGTGCTCTGAAACACAAACTCTACAGCAGGCATCATGTTTGAAGGCGCTCGTTCCTCATGATGTGCTCTGAAACACAAACTCTAGAGCAAGCATCAGATTTTGAAGTCACTCATTCATCATTATGTGCTCTGAAACACAAACTCTACAGCAAGCATCATTTTTAAGTCACTCATTCATCATTATGTGCTCTGAAACACAAACTCTACAGCAGGCATCATTCGTTCCTCATGATGTGCTCTGAAACACAAACTCTAGAGCAAGCATCAGTTTTGAAATCACTCATTCATCATTATGTGCTCTGAAACACAAACTCTACAGCAGGCATGATGTGCTCTGAAACACAAACTCTAGTGCAAGCATCAGATTTTGAAGTCACTCATTCATCATTATGTGCTCTGAAACACAAACTCTCAGCAGGCATCATCTTTTGAAGGCGCTCGTTCCTCATAATGTGCTCTGAAACACAAACTCTAGAGCAAGCATCAGATTTTGAAGTCACTCATTCATCATTATGTGCTCTGAAACTGCAGGCATATGCTCTTCATCATTACGAAACACAAACTCTAGAGCAAGCATCAGATTTTGAAGTCACTCATTCATCATTATGTGCTCTGAAACACAAACTCTACAGCAGGCATCATCTTTTGAAGGCGCTCGTTCCCTCATGATATGCTCTAAACACAAACTCTAGAAAACATCAGATTTTTGAAGTCACTCATTCATCATTATGTGCTCTGAAACACAAACTCTACAGCAGGCATCGTTTTGAAGCGCTCATTCATCATGATGCTCTGAAACACAAACTCTACAGCAGGCATCAGATTTTGAAGTCACTCATTCATCATTATGTGCTCTGAAACACAAACTCTACAGCAGGCATCATCTTTTTAGGCACTCATTCATCATGATGTGCTCTGAAACACAAACTCTAGAGCAAGCATCAGATTTTTGAAGTCACTCATTCATCATTATGTGCTCATCTAAACACAAACTCTAGAGCAAGCATCAGATTTTGAAGTCACTCATCTCATTCATCATTATGTGCTCATTCGCATCATTATGAAACACAAACTCTACAGCAGGCATCATCTTTTGAAGGCGCTCGTTCCTCATGATGTGCTCTGAAACACAAACTCTAGAGCAAGCATCAGATTTTGAAGTCACTCATTCATCATTATGTGCTCTGAAACACAAACTCTACAGCAGGCATCAGATTTTGAAGTCCTCATTCATCATTATGTGCTCTGAAACACAAACTCCAGCAGGCGTCCTCTTTTGAAGGCACTCGTTCCTCATGATGTGCTCTGAAACACAAACTCAAGAGCAACCATCAGATTTGAAGGCACTCGTTCCTCATGATGTGCTCTGAAACACAAACTCTAGAGCAAGCATCAGATTTTGAAGTCACTTATTCATCATTATGTGCTCTGGAAACACAAACTCTACAGCAGGCATCATCTTTTTGAAGGCGCTCGTTCCTCATGATGTGCTCTGAAACACAAACTCTAGAGCAAGCATCAGATTTTAAGTCACTCATTCATCATTATGTGCTCTGAAACACAAACTCTACAGCAGGCATCATCTTTTGAAGGCGCTCGTTCCTCATTTGAAACACAAACTCTGAAGTCAACTTTTGAAAGGCGCTCTTCCTCATGATGTGCTCTGAAACAAACTCTACACAGGAATCAGGCATCATTCTTTATGAAGGCTCTACAGCTCATCTTTTGTTTCCTCATGATGTGCTCTGAAAACACAAACTCTAGAGCAAGCATCAGATTTTGAAGTCACTCATTCATCATTATGTGCTCTGAAACACAAACTCTAGAGCAAGCATCATCTTTTGAGTCACTCATTCATCATGATGTGCTCTGAAACACAAACTCTACAGCAAGCATCATCTTTTGAAGGCGCTCATTCATCATTATATGCTCTGACACAAACTCTCTACAGAGCAGCATCAGATTTTGAAGTCACTCATTCATCATGATGTTTTGAAATCCTGAAACACAAACTCTACAGCAGGCATCAGATTTGAAGTCACTCATTCATCATTATGTGCTCTGAAACACAAACTCTACAGCAGGCATCAGATTTTGAAGGCGCTCGTTCCTCATGATGTGCTCTGAAACACAAACTCTAGAGCAAGCATCAGATTTTGAAGGCGTCGTTCATCATTATGTGCTCTGAAACACAAACTCTACAGCAAGCATCATCTTTTGAAGTCACTCATTCATCATTATGTGCTCTGAAACACAAACTCTACAGCAGGCATCATTTTTGAAGGCACTCGTTCCTCATGATGTGCTCTGAAACACAAACTCTAGAGCAAGCATCAGATTTTGAAGGCGCTCGTTCCTCATTATGTGCTCTGAAACACAAACTCTACAGCAGGCATCAGATTTTGAAGTCACTCATTCATCATTATGTGCTCTGAAACACAAACTCTAGAGCAAACATCAGATTTTGGCATCATTCATTTTGTGCTCTGAAGGCGCTCATGTTTTTGAAGGCGCTCCCTCATGATGTGCTCTGAAACACAAACTCTAGAGCAAGCATCAGATTTTGAAGTCACTCATTCATCATTATGTGCTCTGAAACACAAACTCTAGAGCAAGCATCAGATTTTGAATTCACTCATTCATCATTATGTGCTCTGGAAACACAAACTCTACAGCAGGCATCATTTTTTGAAGGCGCTCGTTCCTCATGATGTGCTCTGAAACACAAACTCTAGAGCAAGCATCAGATTTTGAAGTCACTCATTCATCATTATGTGCTCTGAAACACAAACTCTACAGCAGGCATCATCTTTTGAAGGCGCTCGTTCCATCATGATGTGCATCTGAAACACAAACTCTAGACAAACTCTAAGCAGCATCAGATTTTGAAGTCGCTCATTCATCATTATGTGCTCTGAAACACAAACTCTAGAGCAAGCATCAGATTTTGAAGTCACTCATTCATCATTATGTGCTCTGAAACACAAACTCTAGAGCAAGCATCAGATTTTGAAGTCACTCATTCATCATTATGTGCTCTGAAACACAAACTCTACAGCAGGCATCATCTTTTGAAGGCGCTCGTTCCTCATGATGTGCTCTGAAACACAAACTCTAGAGCAAGCATCAGATTTTTGAAGGCGCTCGTTCCTCATGATGTGCTCTGAAACACAAACTCTACAGCAGGCATCAGATTTTGAAGTCACTCATTCATCATTATGTGCTCTGAAACACAAACTCTACAGCAGGCATCATCTTTTGAAGGCGCTCGTTCCTCATGATGTGCTCTGAAACACAAACTCTAGAGCAAGCATCAGATTTTGAAGTCACTCATTCATCATTATGTGCTCTGAAACACAAACTCTAGAGCAAGCATCAGATTTTGAAGTCACTCATTCATCATTATGTGCTCTGAAACACAAACTCTAGTGCAGGCATCATCTTTTTGAAGTCACTCATTCATCATTATGTGCTCTGAAACACAAACTCTTTCCTCATGATGTGCTCTGACACAAACAGGCATCAGATTTTGAAGTCACTCATTCATCATTATGTGCTCTGAAACACAAACTCTACAGCAGGCATCATCTTTTGAAGGCACTCGTTCCTCATGATGTGCTCTGAAACACAAACTCTAGAGCAAGCATCAGATTTTTTGTCACTCATTCATCATTATATGCTCTGAAACACAAACTCTACAGCAGGCATCAGATTTTGAAGTCACTCATTCATCATTATGTGCTCTGAAACACAAACTCTACAGCAGGCATCATCTTTTGAAGGCGCTCGTTCCTCATGATGTGCTCTGAAACACAAACTCTAGAGCAAGCATCAGATTTTGAAGGCGCTCGTTCCTCATGATGTGCTCTGAAACACAAACTCTACAGCAGGCATCAGATTTTGAAGTCACTCATTCATCATTATGTGCTCTGAAACACAAACTCTACAGCAGGCATCATCTTTTGAAGGCGCTCGTTCCTCATGATGTGCTCTGAAACACAAACTCTAGAGCAAGCATCAGATTTTGAAGTCACTCATTCATCATTATGTGCTCTGAAACACAAACTCTACAGCAGGCATCATCTTTTGAAGGCAGCTCATTCCTCATGATGTGCTCTGAAACACAAACTCTACAGCACGCATCATCTTTTGAAGTAACTCATCCTCATTATGTGCTCTGAAACACAAACTCTACAGCAGGCATCAGATTTTGAAGTCACTCATTCATCATTATGTGCTCTGAAACACAAACTCTACAGCAGGCATCATCTTTTGAAGGCGCTCGTTCCTCATGATGTGCTCTGAAACACAAACTCTAGAGCAAGCATCAGATTTTGAAGTCACTCATTCATCATTATGTGCTCTGAAACACAAACTCTACAGCAGGCATCATCTTTTGAAGTCACTCTACAGCAGGCATCAGATTCCTCATTATGTGCTCTGAAACACAAACTCTAAGTCATCAGATTTTGTCCTTTTTTGAAGTCCTCATTCATCATTCCTCATGTGCTCTGAAACACAAACTCTACAGCAACCATCATTTTAAGTCACTCATTCATCATTATGTGCTCTGAAACACAAACTCTACAGCAAGCATCAGATTTTTGAAGTCCTTATTCATCATTATATGCTCTAAACACAAACTCTAGAGCAAGCATCATCTTTTGAAGTCACTCGTTCCTATGATTCAAACTCTAGAGCAAGCATCAGTTTGAAACACAAACTCTGCAACACAAACTCTCTTTTTGAAGGCGCTCGTTCCTCATGATGTGCTCTGAAACACAAACTCTAGAGCAAGCATCAGATTTTTGAGTACTCATTCATCGTGTGCTCTGAAACACAATATCTAAGGCATCAGGAATCTTTTGAAGACTCGTTTCCTCATGATGTGTCTGAAACACAAACTCTACAGCAAGCATCGTTTTGAAGGCCTTTCATGATGTGCTCTGAAACACAAACTCTAGAGCACATCAGATTTTAAAGTCACTCATTCATCGTTATGTGCTCAAACACAAACTCTACAGCAGGCATCATCTTTTGAAGGCGCTCGTTTCTCATGATGTGCAACAAACTAGAGCAAGCATCAGATTTGAAGTCACTTTCATTATCTGAAACACAAACTCTACAGCAGGCATCATCTTTTGAAGCGCTCGTTCCTCATTATGTGCTAGAAACACAAACTCTAGACCAAGCATCAGATTTGAAGTCATCAGATTTTGAATTCATCATTCATCATTATGTGCTCTGAAACACAAACTCTACAGCAGGCATCTTTTAGGCGCTCGTTCCTCAGAGCAAGCATCAGATTTTGAAGTCACTCATTCATCATTATGTGCTGAAACACAAACTCTACAGCAGGTATCATTTTTGTGGCGCTCGTTCCTCATGATGCTCTTGTCACAAACTAGAGCAAGCATCAGATTTTGAAAGTCACCATTCATCATTATGTGCTCTGAAACACAAACTCTACAGCAGGCATCATCTTTTTGAAGGCGCTCGTTCACTCATGATGTGCTCTGAAAGACAAACTCAGGGAGATAAAAGCATCCAGATTTTTGAAATCACTCATTCATCATTATGTGTTTGAACACAAACTCTAGAGCAAGCATCAGATTTTGAAGTCACTCATTCTCATTATGTGCTCTGAAACACAAACTCTACAGCAGGCATCATCTTTTGAAGGTGCTCGTTCCTCATGATAATCTGAAAACACAAACTCTGAGTGCAAGCATCATCTTTTGAAGGCGCTCGTTCCTTATTATGTGTCTGAAACACAAACTCTACAGCAGGCATCAGATTTGAAGGCGCTCATTCATCATGATGTGTTTGAAACACAAACTCTGGAGCAGGCACATCATCTTTTGAAGTCGCTCGTTCCTCAGATGTAGTTTGAAACCCAAACTCTAGAGCAAGCATCAGATTTTGAATTCACTCATTCATCATTATGTGCTCTGAACACAAACTCTACAGCAAGCATCAGATTTTAAGGCCTCATTCATCATGATGTGCTCTGAAACACAAAATCTTTAGCAAGCATCATCTTTTAAGTCGCTCGTTCCTCATGATGTGCTCTGAACACAAACTCTAGCAGGCATCATTTTGTAGGCGCTCTTTCCTCTTGATGTGCCTGAAACACAAACTCTAGAGCAGGCATCAGATTTTGAAGTCACTCATTCATCATCATTATCTGGAAACACAAACTCTACAGCAGGCATCATCTTTTGAAGGCACTCGTTCCTCGATGTGCTCTGAACACAAACTAGAGCAAGCATCCAGATTTGAAATCGCTCGTTCATCATTATGTGCTCTGAAACAAACTCTAGAGCAAGTATCAGATTTGTACTCATTCATCATTATGCTCTGAAACACAAACTACAGCAGGCATCATCTTTGAAGGCACTCGTTCCTCATGCGATATGCTCTGAAACACAAACTCTAAAGCAAGCATCATCTTTTGAAGGCGCTCGTTCCTCATGATGTGCTCTGAAACACAAACTCTACAGCAGGCATCAACAGACGAAGTCACTCATTCATCATTGTAATGCTCTGAAACACAAACTCTACAGCAGGCATCATCTTTTTAGAAAGCGCTGTTCCTCCTGATGTGCTCTGAAACACAAACTCCTAGAAAAAAGCATCAGATTTTGAAGTCACTCATTCATCATTATGTGCTCTGAAACACAAACTCTAGAGCAAGTATCTTTTAGATTTTCATCATTATAATGCTCTATCTCATCATCTTTTAATTGCTCGTTCCTCTGCACAAACTCTGAACAGGTTTTAGAATCAAATCATTATGTTTAGTGGTCTACAGCAGGCATCATCTTTTTGAAGCGCTCTTCTCATGATGTGCTCTGAAACACAAACTCTAGAGCAAGCATCAGATTTTGATCACTCATTCATCATTATGTACTCTGAACACAAACTCTACTGCAGGCATCAGATTTTTGAAGTCACTATTCATCATTATGTGCTCTGAAACACAAACACAGCAGGCATCATTTTGAAATCACTCATTCATCATTATGTGCTCTGAAACACAATCTCTAGAGCAAGTATCAATTTTGTGAAGCACATTCCCTCATGATGTGCTCAAACACAAACTCTACAGCAGGCATCATATTTTGAAGTCATTCATTCATCATTATGTGCTCTGAAACACAAACTCTACAGCAGGCATCTTCATTTGCCTTTCATGATGTGCTCTGAAACACAAAACTCTAGAGCAAGCATCAGATTTTAGCGTCCCTCATGATGTGCTCTGAAACACAAACTCTAAGCAGAAGGCATGATTTGAAGTGCTCATTTCATCATTATGCGCTCTGAAACAAACTCTACAGCAGGCATCATCTTTTGAAGGCTCGTTCCTCCCTTGATGTGCTCTGAAACACAAACTTAGAGCAAGCATCAGACTTTGAAGTTACTCATTCATCATTATGTGCTCTGAAACACACACTCTAGAGCAAGCATCATCTTTTGAAGTCGCTCGTTCAATCATGATATGCTCTGAAACACAAACTCTACAGCAGGCATCAGATTTTAAGTCAATCATTCATCATGATGTGCTCTGAAACACAAACTCTAGAGCAAGCATCAGATTTCAAGTCTCTCATTCCACATCATTATGGGCTCTGAAACACAAACTCTACAGCAGCATCATCTTTTGAAGGCGCTCGTTCCTCATGATGTGCTCTGAAACAAAACTCTAGACAAACATCGAATTTTGAAGTCCTCATTCATCATTATGTGCCTTGAACACAACTCTACTGCAGGCATCATCTTTTTGAAGGCGCTCGTTCCTCATCATTATGTGCTCTTGAAACACAACTCTACAGCAAGCATCAATTTTAAAGTCACTCATTCATCATTATGTGCTCTGAAACACAATCTCTAATAGAATATCATTTTGTAGGTCGCTCGTTCTTGTGTCCTCTCTTCAATGCAACCTCTACAAGCATCAGATTTTAAGGCATTCGTTCCTCATGATGTGCTCTGAAACAATAAACCTACAGCAGGCATCAATTTTGAAGGCGCTCGTTCCTCATGATATTGCTCTGAAACACAAACTCTGTTGAAGCATCAGATTTTGAAGTCCTCATTCATCGTGTGTGTCTGAAACACAAACTCTACAGCAGGGCATCATTTTTAGAGTCGCTCGTTTCTCATGATGTGCTCTGAAACACAAACTCAAGAGCAAGCATCAGATTTGAGAGGCGCTCGTTCTCATGATGTGCTCTGAAACACAAACTCTACAGCAGGCATCAGATTTTTTGAGTACTCATTCATATTCTATGCTCTGAGCTAAAACTCTGTGGGCATCATCTTTGAAGGCACTCGTTCATGATATGTGCTCTGAAACACAAACTCTACAGCAAGCATCATCTTTTGAAGTCGCTCCTCATTCCTCATTATGTGCTCTGAAACACAAATATTGCTCCTGAAACTCTAGAGCAAGCATCAGATTTGAAGTCCTCATTCATCTTATATTAAAACACAAACTCTTTAACAAACATCAGGTTTTGAAGGCGCTCTTTCATGATGTGCTCTGAAACACGAAACTCTAGAAGCAAGCATCAGATTTTGAAAGGCACTCGTTCCTCATGATGTGCTCTGAAACACAAACTCTAGAGCAGCATCAGATTTTGAAGGCACTCATTCATCATGATGCTCTGAAACTCAAACTCTAGAGCAAGCATCAGATTTTGATTCATTCATCATGATGTGCTCCCCTGAAACACAAACTCTACAGCATCATCTTTTGAATCGTTCCTCATGATTTCTGAAACACAAACTCTAAGAAGCATCAGATTTTGAAATCTCATTCATCATTATGTGCTCTGAAACACAAACTCTACAGCAACCATCATCTTTTGAAGGCACTCGTTCCTCATGATGTGCTCTGAAACACAAACTCTAGAGCAAGGCATCAGATTTTTGAAGGCGCTCGTTCCTCATGATGTGCTCTGAAACACAAACTCTACAGAAGGCATCAGATTTTGAAGTCGTTCCTTCATCATTATGTGCTCTGAAACACAAACTCTACCTTGAGCATCATCTTTTGAAGGCGCTCATTCATCATTATGTGCTCTGAAACACAAACTCTACAGCAAGCATCAGATTTTGAAGTCACTCATTCATCATATGTGCTCTGAAACACACTCTACAGCAAATCATCTTTGAAGTCACTCATTCATCATTATGTGCTCTGAAACACAAACTCTTCAGCAGGCATCATCTTTTTAAGGCGCTCGTTCCTGTCATTATGTGCTCTGAAACACAAACTCTAAACAAGCATCATCTTTTAAAGTCCTCATTCTCATTATTGCTCTGAAACACAAACTCTACAGCAATCATCTTTTTACGCTCGTTCCCATGATGTGCTCCTGAAACACAAACTCTAGAGCAAGCATCAGATTTTGGAAGCGCTCATTCATCATTATGTGCTCTGAAACACAAAACTCTGTGGGCATCAATTTTGGCGCTCGTTCACTCATGATGTGCTCTGAAACACAAACTCCTAAAACCCAAGCATCAGATTTTGAAAGTCACTCATTCATCATTATTGCTCAGAAACACAAACTCTACAGCGACATCATTTTTTGAAGTCACTCATTCCTCATGATGTGCTCTGAACACAAACTCAAACAGGCATCAGATTTTGAAGTCCTCATTCATCATTATGTGCTCTGAAACACAATCTCTAACACAAACTCATTCCTCATTATGTCCTCTTCAGCAAACTCATCAATTTTGAAGTCATTCATTCATCATTATATAAACACAAACTCTACAGCAGGCATCAGATTTTTGAAAGGCGCACTCATTCTCTCATTAACTCTGCTCTCTTGAAACACCTCTGTGCTCTGACACAATCTCTACAACAGGCATCATCTTTTGAAGGTGCTCGTTCCTCATGATGTGCTCTGAAACACAAACTCTAGAGCAAGCATCATCTTTTGAAGGCACTCATTCATCATTATATGCTCTGAAACACAAACTCTAGAGCAGGCATCATCTTTTGAAGGTGCTCTTTCCTCATTTGATGTGCTCTGAAAGACAAACTCTAGAGCAAGCATCAGATTTTGAAGTCCTCATTCATCATTATGTGCTCTGAAACACAAACTCTACAGCAGGCATCATGATTTTTTTTAGTCAAACTCAGTTCCTCATTATTGTGCTCTGAAACACAAACTCTAGAGCAAACATCATTTTGAAGTCGCTCGTTCATCATTATGTGCTCTGAAACACAAACTCTACAGCAAGCATCAGATTTTGAAGCGCTCATTCATCATTGCGATGTGCTCTGAAACACAAACTCTAGAGCAAGCATCAGATTTTGAAGTCACTCATTCATCATTATGTGCTCTGAAACACAAACTCTACAGCAGGCATCATTTTTGAAGGCGCTCGTTCCTCATGATGTGCTCTGAAACACAAACTCTAGAGCAAGCATCAGATTTGATCACATCATTATTTTAAACTCTACAGGCATCTTTTTGCTCATTCATCATTATGCTCTGAAACACAAACTCTACAGCAGGCATCAGATTTTGAAGTCTCATTCATCATTATGTGCTCTGAAACACAAACTCTACAGCAGGCATCATCTTTGTAGGCACTCATTCATCATTATGTGCTCTAGAAACACCAAACTCTACAGCAAGCATCAGATTTTGAAGTCACTCATTCATCATTATGTGCTCTGAAACACAAACTCTACAGCAAACATCAGATTTTGAAGTCACTCATTCATCATTATGTGCTCTGAAACACAAACTCTACAGCAGGCATCATCTTTTGAAGGCGCTCATTCATCATGATGTGCTCTGAAACACAAACTCTACAGCAAGCATCATCTTTGAAGGCGCTCGTTCCTCATGATGTGCTGAAACTCAAACTCTAGAAAGCATCAATTTTAAATCCTCGTCATCATTATGTGCTCTGAAACTCAAACTCTACAGCAAGCATCAGATTTTGAAGGCACTCATTATCATTATATTGAAACCTCTACAGCAGGCGTCATTTTGAGCGCTCGTTCTCTGATATGTGCTCACAAAACAAAACTCTAAGCAACCATCAGATTTTTGAAACCATTCATGATGTTCTGAAACACAAACTCTACAAACAAGCATCAGATTTTGAAGTCGTTCATCATTATATTGATCCTGAAACACAAACTCTACAGCATCTTTTTGCATCTCTGAAACACAAACTCTAGAGCAAGCATCAGATTTGAAGTCACTCATTCCTCATTATAAAGCTCTGAAACACAAACTCTACAGCAGGCATCATCTTTTGAAGGCGCTCGTTCCTCATTGTATTGCTCTGAAACACAAACTCTACAGCAAGCATCATCTTTTGAAAGGCGCTCTTCCTCATACAGTGTTATCGCAGGAATCAGATTTGAAGTCACTCATTCATCATTATGTGCTCTGAAACACAAACTCTACAGCAGGCATCATCTTTTGAAGGCGCTCGTTCCTCATGATGTGCTCTGAAACACAAACTCTACAAGCAAGCATCAGATTTTGAAGTCACTCATTCATCATTATGTGCTCCTGAAACACGAACTCTACAGCAGGCATCATCTTTTGAAGGCGCTCGTTCCTCATGATGTGCTCTGAAACCTAAACTCTAGAGCAAGCATCAGATTTTGAAGGCGCTCGTTCCTCATCAGATTTTGAAGTCACTCATTCATCATTATGTGTAAACACAAACTCTAGAGAGGCATCAGATTTTAGAAGTCCTCATTCATCATTATATGCTCTGAAACACAAACTCCTACAAGCATCAATTTTGGCATCATCTCATTTGGAAACCCTGCACAAACTCTACAACCAAAGTCTTTTGTAGGCGCTCGTTCTCCTTGATGTGCTCTGAAACACAAACTCTACAGCAGAGCATCAGATTTTGAAGTCACTCATTCATCATTATGTGCTCTGAAACACAATATCCCTAGAGCAAGCATCATCTTTTGAAGTCGCTCGTTCATCATTATCTGAAACACAATCACAGAAGGCATCATCTTTTGAAGCACTCTTTCATCATTATGTGCTCTGAAACACAAACTCTAGAGCAAGCATCAGATTTGAAATCACTCATTCATCATTATGTGCTCTGAAACACAAACTCTACAGCAGGCATCATCTTTTTGAAGGCGCTCGTTTTCCTCATGATGTGCTCTGAAACACAAAAACTCTAGAAACAAACATCAAATTTTGAAGTCACTCATTCATTATTATGTGCTCTGAAACACAAACTCTACAGCAGGCATCATGTTTTGAAGGCGCTCGTTCTACATGATGTGCTCTGAAACACAAACTCTAGATTTTGCCTCATTCAGTGCTCTGCATCAGATTTTGAAGTCACTCATTCATCATTATGTGCTCTGAAACACAAACTCTACAGCAGGCATCATTTTCATGATGTATGAAACACTCGTTCCTCATGATGTGCTCTGAAACACAAACTCTACAGCAAGCATCTTTTGTAGATTTTGAAACACAAACCAGCGCTCGTTCCTCATGATGTGCTCTGAAACACAAACTCTACAGCAGGCATCATCTTTGATTTTCATGATGTGCTCTGAAACACAAACTCTAAACAAGCATCAGGTGCACTCATTCATCATTATATCTAGCAAGCATCAGATTTTAAGTCAAAAACAAACTCTACAGCAGGCATCATCTTTTGAAGCGCTCGTTCCCTCATGATGTGCTCTGAAACACAAACTCTAGAGCAAGCATCATCTTTTGAAGGCGCTCATTCCTCATCATTGTCAGATTTTGGGGCTCCTTTCATCATTATGTGCTCTGAAACACAATCCTCTACAGCAGGCATCATCTTTTTGAAGGCGCTCGTTCCTCATGATGTGCTCTGATCAAGCATCAGATTTGAAGTCACTCATTCATCATTATGTGCTCTGAAACACAAACTCGAAAGCATCTTTTAAAGTCACTCATTCATCATTATGTGCTCTGAAACTGGCATCATCTTTTGAAGGCGCTCGTTCCTCATTATGTGCTCTGAAACACAAACTCTAGAGCAAGCATCAGATTTTGAAGGCTCATTCCTCATGATGTGCTCTGAGCACAAACTCTCATCAGATTTTGATCGTTCCCTGAAACACAAACTCTACAGCAGGCATCATCTTTTAAGGCACTCGTTCCTCATTACGTGCTCTCTAGAAACATCAAACTCTTCCTCAATATCTGGCATCAGATTTTGAAGTCACTCATTCATCATTATGTGCTCTGAAACACCGACTCTACAGCAGGCATCATCTTTTGAAGGCACTCGTTCCTCATGATGTGCCTCACAAACTCTAGAGCAAGCATCAGAACTCATTCATCATTATGCTCTGAAAACACAAAATACTACAGAAAGGCATCATTTTTGAAGTCACTCATTCATCATTATGTGCTCTGAAACACAAACTCTACACAGGCATCATCTTTTGAGGTCCTCATTCGCATTATATTACTCTAACACAAACTCTACAGCAGGCATCAGATTTTGAAATCCTCATTCATCATTATGTGCTCTGACACAAACTCTACAGCAAAGCATCATCTTTTGAAGTCACTCATTCATCTTTATGTGCTCTGAAACACAAACTCTACAGCACATCATCTTTTTAAGGCGCACTCATCCATCATTATGTGCTCTGAAACACAAACTCTAGAGCAAGCATCAGGTTTTGAAATCACTCATTCATCATTATGTGCTCTAACACAAACTCTACAGCAGGCATCATCTTTTGACTCTTCTCATGATGTCTGAAACACAAGCTCTAAACAAGCATCAGATTTTGAAGTCACTCATTCATCATTATGTGCTCTGAAAACACAAACTCTACAGCATCAAGATTTTGGTCATCATTCATCATTATGTGCTCTGAAACACAAACTCTGTAGGCATCAGATTTGAAGTCTCATTCATCATTATGTGCTCTGAAACACAAAACTCTACTGTAGTCATCAGATTTTGTAGAGCACTCATTATTCCTCAATGCAAACTCTGTGGCTCTATTTTGAAATTCATTTCCTCATCATGTGCTCTGACAAAACTCTACAGCAGGCATCAGATTTTGAGTCACCCATTCATCATTATATGCTCCTGAAACACAAACTCTACAGCAGGCATCATCTTTTGAGGCGCTCGTTCCTCATGATGTGCTCACAAACCTAAACTCTAGAGCAAGCATCAGATTTTGAAGTCACTCATTCATCATTATAAGCTCTGAAACACAAACTCTCTACAGCAGGCATCATCTTTTGAAGGCGCTCGTTCATCATGATGTGCTCTGAAACCCTACAAACTCTACAGATGTGCTCAAGTCATTCTACCTTAGGAATCAGATTTGATCATTCATTCATCATATATTGCTCTGAAACCTGACTCTACAGCAGGCATCATCTTTTGAAAGGCGCTCGTTCCTCATGATGCTCTAAAACACAAGCTCTAGAGCAAGCATCAGATTTTGAAGTCACTCTTCATCTTTGTTTCTGAAACACGAACTCTACAACGCATCATCTTTGATTTTCCTCATGATCATCCTCTGAAACACAAACTCTACAACAAACATCAGGTTTATGGCCTCCATTCATCATTATGTGTCTGAAACACAAACTCTACAACGGGCATCATTTTGAAGTCACTCATTCATCATTATGTGCTCAAAACACAAACTCTAGAGCAACACATCAGATTTTTGAAGTCACTCATTCATCATTATAGCTGCTCTGAAACACAAACTCTAGAGCAAGCATCAGATTTTGAAGTCACTCATTCATCATATGTGCTCTGAAACACAAACTACACAACTCGTCCTATTTTGAAACTCGTTCCTAGAGCGCTCGTTCCTCATGATGTGCTCTGGGCTACAAACTCTACAGCAGGCATCAGATTTTGAAATCCTCATTCATCATTATGTGCTCTGAAAAACGCACCAATATCTACAGCAGGCGGCATCATCTTTGTGGCGCTCGTTCCTCATGATGTGTCTGAAGAATAAGCTCTGAAACAAGCATCAGATTTTGAAGTCACTCTTTCATCATTGTATTGCTCAAACACAACTCTAGAGCAAGCATCAGATTTTGATCACTCATTCATCATTATGCTCTGAAACACAAACTCTGTAGGCATCATCTTTGAAGGCGCTCGTTCCTCATGATGTGCTCTGAGCACAAACTCTAGAGCAAACATCAGCTTTTGAAGTCGCTCGTTCCTCATGATGTGCTCTGAAACACAAACACAAACTCTAGAGCAAGCATCAACTTTTTGAAGCGCTCGTTCCTCATGATGTGCTCTGAAACACAAACTCTACAGCAGGCATCAGATTTTGAAGTCACTTATTCATCATTATGTGCTCTGAAACACAAACTCTACAGCAGGCATCATCTTTTTTTGAAGGCGCTCGTTCCTCATGATGTGCTCTGAAACACAAACTCTAGAGCAAGCATCAGATTTTGGAAGTCACTCATTCATCATTATGTGCTCTGAAACACAAACTCTACAGCAGGCATCATCTTTTGAAGGCGCTCGTTCCTCATGATGTGCTCTGAAACACAAACTCTCTACAGCAGATTTTGCATCATGAAACACAAACTCTACAGTGGCATCATCTTTTGAAGGCGCTCGTTCAATGATGTGCTCTGAAACACAAACTCTAGAGCAAGCATCAGATTTTGAAGTCACTCATTCATCATTATGTGCTCTGAAACACAAACTCTACAGCAAGCATCAGATTTTTGAGTCACTCGTTCCTCATTATATGCTCTGAAACACAAACTCTAGAGCAAGCATCAGATTTTGAAGTCACTCATTCATCATTATGTGCTCCTGAAACACAAACTCTACAGCCGGCATCATCTTTTGAAGGCGCTCGTTCCTCATGATGTGCTCTGAAACACAAACTCTAGAGCAAGCATCAGATTTTGAGTCACTCATTCATCATTATGTGCTCTGAAACACAAACTCCATACAAGCATCTACATTTTTTTGAGCATCATTCATCATTATGTAAGGCTGAAACACAAACTCTACAGCAAGCATCATTCATTTTGTGCTCTGGCCTCATTCTTTCATCTTTATGTGCTCTGAAACACAAACTCTAGAGCAAGCATCAGATTTTGAAGTCACTCATTCATCATTATGTGCTCTGAAACACAAACTCTACAGCAGGCATCATCTTTTGTAGGCGCTCATTCCCTCATTATGTGCTCTGAAACACAAACTCTGAAAGCAAAACTCTAGGCATCAGATTTTGAAGTCCTCATTCATCATTATGTGCTCTGAAACACAAACTCTACAGCAGGCATCATGTTTTGAAGGCGCTCGTTCCTCATGATGTGCTCTGAAACACAACTCTAGAGCAAGCATCAGATTTTTGAAATCACTCATTCATCATTATGTGCTCTGAAACACAAACTCTAGAGCAAGCATCAGATTTTGAAGTCGCTCATTCATCATTATGTGCTCTGAAACACTCTACAAACTTTTGAGGCTATTATATGCTCTTGAAACACAAACTCGAGCAAGCATCAGTTTGATGGCGCTCGTTCCTCATGATGTGCTCTGAAACACAAACTCTACAGCAGGCATCAGATTTTGAAGTCACTCATTCATCATTATGTGCTCTGAAACACAAACTCTACAGCAGGCATCATCTTTTAAATCGCTCATTCATCATGATGTGCTCTAAAACACAATCTCTACTGTAGTCATCAGATTTTGAGCACTCATTCCTCATTATGTCCTCTTCAATGCAAACTCTACAGCAGAGCACCATATTTTGAAGTCATTCATTCCTCATCTGTGCTCCTGAAACACAAACTCTACATGACATCAGATATTGTAAACCTCATTCTCATTTGTGCTCACAACTCAGCTCAATGCAGGCATCCAGATTTTGAGCACTCATTCCTCATTACGTGCTATCAGACTTTTCTTAGAATAACAGATTTTAAGCAGCATTCTTTCCTCATTATTTGCTCTCTATTTTTTAAAAATTAGATATTTAAATAACTTTTTTCCTCATTATGCCTAGAACTCGAACTATCACAGTCACCACATTTTAAGCACTCATTCCTCATTGTGCTCTACAACTCAAACTCTACTGCAGGCGTCGATCTTGGCCTCATTCCACATTATATACTCTACAGCACAAACTACTGAAGTCATTAGATTTTATAGGCACTCATTCCTCATTATGTGCTCTACAACTCAAACTCTGCTGCAGGCGTCAGATTATGAAGGCATATTTCATTATGTGCTCTCGAACTCAATTTGTTCTGAGAACGCAGATTTTTAATGCATTCTTTCCTCATTATTTGCTCTTGAACTCAATCTATTCTGTAAAATGAGATGTTTGAGAACACTTTCCTCATTCTGCCCTAGAACTCAAACTATAACAACACCACATTTTAAAAGCAGTCTGTTCCTGTTTTGTGCTCTACATCTCAAACTCTCTTTTGGCATCAGATTTTGGCGCCACTCATTCCTCAATATATGCTCTCCAATTCTAATTGTTCTGATAACACCATATTTTAAAAGCACTCTTTTATAGACCTGTGCTCTAGAACTAAATCTCTCCGGAGGCATCAGATTTTTGAAGTCACTCATTCATCATTATGTGCTCTAAACACAAACTCTACAGCAGGCATCATCTTTTGAAGGCGCTCGTTCCTCATGATGTGTGCTCTGAATCACAAACTCTAGAGCAAGCATCAGATTTTGAAGGTGCTCATTCATCATTATGTGCTCTGAAACACAAACTCTACAGAAGCATCAGATTTTAAAGTCACTCATTCATCATTATGTGCTCTGAAACACAAACTCTTTAGCAGGCATCATCTTTTGAAGGCGCTCGTTCCTCATGATGTGCTCTGAAACACAAACTCTAGAGAGCAAGCATCAGATTTTGAAGGCGCTCTTTCCTCATGATGTGCTCTGAAACACAAACTCTAGAGCAAGCATCAGATTTTGAAGTCACTCATTCATCATTATGCTCTGAAACACAAACTCTACAGCAGGCATCATCTTTTTAAGGCACTCGTTCCTCATGATGTGCTCCTGAAACACAAACTCTAGAAAGCATCAATTTTGAAAGGCTCGTTCCTCATGATGTGCTCTGAAACACAAACTCTACAGAAGGCATCAGATTTTGAAGTCACTCATTCATCATTATGTGTGCTCTGGAAACACAAACTCTACAGCAGGCATCATCTTTTGAAGGCACTCGTTCCTCATGATGTGCTCTGAAACACAAACTCTAGAGCAAGCATCAGATTTTTGAGGCGCTCGTTCTCGTGATGTGCTCTGAAACACAAAATCAGCAGGCATCAGATTTTGAAGGCGCTGCTCTGTGCTCTGAAACACAAACTCTACAGCAAGCATCAGATTTTGAAGTCACTCATTCATCATTATGTGCTCTGAAACAAAACTCTACAGCAGGCATCATTTTTGAAGTCGCTCATTCCTCATTATGTGCTCTGAAACACAAACTCTAGAGCAAGCATCAGATTTTGAAGGCACTCATTCATCATTATGTGCTCTGAAACACAAACTTCATCATTTTTAAGTGCTCTCAAACAACACAAACCTACAGCAGGCATCATCTTTGAAGGCACTCATTCCTCATTATGTGCTCTGAAACACAAACTCTACAGCAGGCATCATCTTTTGAAGTCGCTCTTCCTCATTATGTGCTCTGAAACACAAACTCTACAGCAGGCATCAGATTTTAAGGTGCTCATTCATCATTATGTGCTCTGAAAGACAAACTCTACAGCAAGCATCAGATTTTGAAGTCACTCATTCATCATTATTGCTCTGAAACACGAACTCAGCAGGCATCAGATTTTGAAGGCTCATCATCATTATGTGCTCTGAAACACAAACTCTACTGTAGCAAGCATCAGATTTTAAGGCACTATTTTGAAGTCATTCATTTCCTCATCATTGATGTGCTCTGAAACACAAACTCAAACTCTAGAGCAAAGGCATCAGATTTTGAAGTTTTAAAAAACTCATTCCTCATTTTTGTGCTCTATTTTTAAAAATTGAAATTTAAAAACTCTAGAGCAAGAATCAGATTTTTGAAGTCACTCATTCCTCATTATGTGCTCTGAAACACAAACTCTACAGCAGGCAGGTGACCTCATGATGTGCTTGAAGGCAAGAGCAAGCATCAGATTTTGAAGGCGCTCGTGATGTGCTCTGAAACACAAACTCAGAGCAAGCATCAGATTTTGAAGTCACTCATTCCATCATTATGTGCTCTGGAACACAAACTCTACAGCAGGCATCATCATCTTTTGAAAGGCTAACAATTTCTCATGATGTGCTCTGAAACACAAACTCTAGAGTAAGCATCATCTGATTTACAACAGGCCTCATCTTTTTAGAAGGTGCTCGTTCCTCATTCATCATCTATGTGCTCTGAAACTCATTCTCAAATGCTCTGTTTTAAAACTCTACAGCAGGCATCATCTTTTGAAGGCGTCGTTCCTCATGATGTGCTCTGGAAACACAAACTCTACAGGCATCAGATTTGGTAGGCACTCATTCATCATTATGTGCTCTGAAACACAAACTCTACAGCAGGTATCAGATTTTGAAGTCACTCATTCATCATTACGTGCTCTGGAAACACAAACTCTAGAGCAAGCATCAGATTTTGAAGTCACCCATTCATTCATCTCTGAAACACGAAGAACTCTATGTCGTTCCTCATGAAAACACAAACTCTAGAGCAGGTATCAGATTTTTGAAGGCTCATTCATCATTCCTGGCATGATCAGTTTGCACTCATTCATCGAAACAAACACAAACTCTACAGCAGGCATCTGATTTTGAAGTCACTCATTCATCATTATGCTCTGAAAAAACAAACTCTACAGCAGGCATCATATTTTAGCACTCATTCCTCATTATGTGCTCTGAAACACAAACTCTACAGCAGGCATCAGATTTTAAGTCATCATTCATCTTTATGTTTTCTAGAAACTCAAAACTCTACAGCAGGCGTCAGATTTTGAAGTCACTCATCCATCATTATGTTCTACAACACAAACTTTAAGAACGGGCATCAGGGTTTGCAGGTCTCATTCATCATTATGAAACGGCTCTACAGCAGGCATCATTCATCATTCCTCATGATGTGCTCTGAAACACAAACTCTACAGCAGGCATCTGATTTTGAAGGCACTCGTTCCCTCATTATGCTCTAAACTCAAACTCCGACAAGCATCTAGAGCAGGCATCATTATTTTGAAACACAAACTCTACAGCATCTATTTTGATTGGGCTCGTTCCTCATGGAAACACAAACTCTACAGCAGGCATCAGATTTTGAAGGCGCTCGTTCCTCAGTGATGTGCTCTGAAACACAAACTCTACAGCAGCTATCAGATTTTTGAAGGCACTTATTCTCATTATGTGCTCTGAACACAAACTCTACAGCAGGCATCAGATTTTTGAGGCGCTCGTTCCTCATGATGTGCTCTACACAAACTCTAGAGCAAGCATCAAGATTTTGAAGTCACTCATTCCCATCATTATGTGCTCTGGAAACACAAACTCCCCATCTTTTGGGGTCTTCATTTTTGAACAAACTGAGCAAGCATCAGATTTGAAGTCACTCATTCATCATGCTCTAGAACACAAAAACTCAGAGAAACAAGCATCAGATTTTTGAAGGCGCTCGTTCCTCATGATGTGCTCTGAAAACACAAACCTACAGCAGGCATCAGATTTTGAAGTCACTCATTCATCATTATGTGCTCTGAAACACAAACTCTACGGCAGGCATCATCTTTTTTGAAGGCTCTGCCTGTTCCTGAAGCATGATCAGATTTTCCAAGTCACTCATTCATCAAAACACAAACACAATTCTAGAGCAAGCCTCATCTTTTGAAGTCAATCATTCCTCATTATCTGCTCTGAAAGACAAACTCTAAGCAAGCATCAGATTTTTGAAGTCACTCATTCATCATTATATTGCTCTGAAACACAAACTCTACAGCAGGCATCATCATTTGAAGGCGCTCGTTCCTCATGATGCTCTGAAACACAAACTCCAGAGCTAGCATCAGATTTGAAGTCACTAATTCATCATTGTGTGCTCTGGAACACAACCTCTACAGCAGGCATCAGATTTTGAAGTCACTCATTCATCATTATGTGCTCTGAAAACACAAACTTTAGAGCAAGCATCAGATTTTGAAGTCACCATTCATCATTATGTGCTCCTGAAACACAAACTCTAGAGCAAGCATCATCTTTTGAAGTCACTCGTTCATCATTATGTGCTCTGAAACACAAACTCTACAGCAAGCATCATTTTGATATGCTTCATTCCTCATGATGAGCTCTGAAACACAAACTCTACAGCAGGCATCACAGATTTTGAAATACCATTCATCATTATGTGCTCTGAAACACAAACTTGGCAGCAGGCATCATCTTTTTGAAGGCACACTCATTCTTCATGATGTGCTCTTGAAACACAAACTCTACAGCAGGGCATCAGATTTTTGAAGTCACTCATTCATCATTATGTGCTCTGATAATAAACTCTACAGCAGGCATCAGATTTTGAAGTCACTCATTCATCATTATGTGCTCTGAAACACAAACTCTAGAGCAGGCATCATCTTTTGAAGTCACTCGTTCATCATGATGCACTCTGAACACAAACTCTAAGTGCTTAACAGATTTGAAGTCACTCATTCATCATTTTGCTCTGAAACTCATTCATCAAGACTGATTATGAATACCTATCATCTTATGTGAAAAACAAAGCCCCACAGCAGGCATCATCTTTTGAGGCGCTCATTCCTCATGATGTGCCTGAAACACAAACTCTAGAGCAAGCATCGATTTTTGAAATACTATTCATCATTATGAGCTCTGGAAACAAACTCTAGCAGGTAACAGCATCATGATTTCCAAACACAAACTCTACAGCAGGCACTGAAGTCACTCATTCATCATTATGTGCTCTGAAACACAAACTCTATCGATTTTGAAGCACTATCATTATGTGCTCTGAAACACAAATCCCCACAGCAGGCATTATTGAAGCTACTCGTTCCTCATTATGTGCTCTGAAAACACAAACTCGAAGCAGGCATCAGATTTTGAAGGCGCTCGTTCCTCTGATGTGCTCTGAAACACAAACTCTAGAGCAAGCATCATATTTTGAAGGCGCTCGTTCCTCATGATGTGCTCTGAAACACAAACTCTACAGCAGGCATCAGATTTTGAAGTCACTCATTCATCATGATGTGCTCTGAAACACAAACTCTACAGCAGGCATCAGATTTTGAAATCCTCATTCATCATGATGTGCTCTGAAACACAAACTCTGCAGGCATCATTTTTGAAGTCACTCGTTCATCATTATGTGCTCTGAAACACAAACTCATTCATCAAGCATCAGATTTTGAAACAAACTTCATCATTTTTGATGTGCTCTGAAACACAAACTCTACAGCAGGCATCAGATTTTGAAGTCACTCATTCATCATTATGTGCTCTGAAACACAAACTCTACAGCAGGCATCATCTTTTGAAGGCGCTCGTTCTCATGATTCTCTGAAACACAAACTCACTGCAGGCATCAGATTTTTGAAGTCACTCATTCATCATTATATTGCAAACACAAACTCTACAGCAGGCA
Organism: Acanthosepion pharaonis; assembly: GCA_903632075.3. Classification (NCBI taxonomy): domain Eukaryota; kingdom Metazoa; phylum Mollusca; class Cephalopoda; order Sepiida; family Sepiidae; genus Acanthosepion; species Acanthosepion pharaonis. Next base: position 1,261,142 of record CAHIKZ030000196.1, on the reverse strand, counting down.
TCATCTTTTGAAGGCGCTCGTTCCTCATGATGTGCTCTGAAACACAAACTCTAGAGCAAGCATCAGATTTTGAAGTCACTCATTCATCATTATGTGCTCTGAAACACAAACTCTACAGCAGGCATCAGATTTTTTAAGGCGCTCGTTCCTCATGATGTGCTCTGAAACACAAACTCTACAGCAAGCATCAGATTTTGAAGGCACTCATTCATCATTATGTGCTCTGAAACACAAACTCTACAGCAGGCATCATCTTTTGAAGGTGCGCTCGTTCCTCATGATGTGCTCTGAAACACAAACTCTACAGAAAGCATCAGATTTTGAAGGCACTCATTCATCATGATGTGCTCTGAAACACAAACTCTACAGCAGGCATCATCTTTTGTAGGCACTCGTTCCTCATGATGTGCTCTGAAACACAAACTCTAGAGCAGGCATCAGATTTTGAAATTTCATTCATCATGATTTTGAAACACAAACTCAAGAGCAAGCATCAGATTCATCATTACCACAGCTCTGAAACACAATATCCTACAGAGGCATCATCTTTGAAGGCGCTCGTTCCTCATGATGTGCTCTGAAACACAAACTCTAGAGCAAGGCATCAGATTTTAGTGATCATTCTCTTTGTGCATAAAACAAACTCTACAGGTAACACAAGATTTTAAAGTCCCCCAAACACAAACTCTACAGTAGGTATCATTTTGAATGCTCATTCATCATGATGTGCACTGAAACACAAACTCTGCAGCAGGCATCAGATTTTGAAGTCACTCGTTCTCATGATGTGCTCTGAACACAAACTCTGGGAGCAAAACACCTCAGATTTTGAAGTCACTCATTCATTGTTATGTGCTCTGAAACACAAGCTCTACAGCAGGCATCATGTTTTGAAGGCGCTCATTCCTCATGATAGCTCTGAAACACAAACCTAGAGCAAGCATCAAGATTTGAAGTCACTCCATTCATCATTATGTGCTCTGAAACACAAACTCTACAGCAGGCATCAGATTTTGAAGTCACTCATTCATCATTATGTGCTCTGAAACACAAACTCAGCAGGCATCATCTTTGAGCATGATGCATCTTCAGATTTGAAGGCGCTCATTCATCATGATGTGCTCTGAAACACAAACTCTACAGCAGGCATCAGATTTTGAAGTCACTCATTCATCATTATGTGCTCTGAAACACAAACTCTACAGCAGGCATCATCTTTTGAAGGCGCTCGTTCCTCATGATGTGCTCATTCATGAAACACAAACTCTAGAGCAAGCATCAGATTTTGAAGTCACTCATTCATCATTATGTGCTCTGAAACACAAACTCTAGAGCAGGCATCAGATTTTGAAGTCACTCGTTCATCATTATGTGCTCTGAAACACAAACTCTACAGCAGGCATCAGATTTTAAGTCGCTCATTCATCATTATGTGCTCTGAAACACAAACTCTAGAGCAAGCATCAGATTTTGAAGTCACTCATTCATCATGATGTGCTCTGAAACACAAACTCTAGAGCAAGCATCAGATTTTGAAGTCGCTCGTTCTCATTATGTGCTCTGAAACACAGTCCTAGAGCAGGCATCATCTTTTGATGGCGCTCGTTCCTCATGATGTGCTCTGGAACACAAACTCTAGAGCAAGCATCAGATTTTGAAGGCGCTCATTCCATCATTATGTGCTCAAAACACAAACTCTACAGTGAGGCATCATCTTTGAAATCACTCGTTCCTCACATATGCTCTGAAACACAAACTCTACAGCAGGCATCAGATTTTGAAATCACTCATTCATCATTATGTGCTCTGAAACACAAACTCTACAGCAGGCATCATCTTTTGAAGTCACTCATTCCTCATTGTGCTCTGAAACACAAACTCTTTAGCAGGCATCATCTTTTTGAAGGCGCTCGTTCTCATGATGTGCTCTGAAACACAAACTCTAGAGCAGGCATCAGATTTTTGAAGTCACTCATTCATCATGATGTGCTCTAAAACACAAACTCTACAGCAGGCATCAGATTTTGAAGTCACTCGTCATCATTATGTGCTCTGAAACACAAAATCTCTACAGCGAGGCATCATCTTTTGAAGTCACTCGTTCATCATTATGTGCTCTGAAACAAAACCTAGACAGCAGGCATCAGATTTTGAAGGCGCTCGTTCCTCATGATGTGCTCTGAAACACAAATCTACAGCAGCCATCAGATTTTTGAAGGCGCTCGTTCATCATGATGTGCTCTGAAACACAAACTCTACCTTGAGGCATCAGATTTTAAAGGCGTCTCGTTTCCTCATGATGTGCTCTGAAACACAAACTCTAGAGCAGGCATCAGATTTTGAAGGCACTCGTTCCTCATTATGTGCACTGGAAACAAACTCTACAGCAGGCACATCAGATTTTGAAGTCACTCATTTATCATTATGTCGAAACACAAACTTAATCTTTTAGCTCTAGTCTCCTCTATGATGTAAAGTTTAAACTCCTAGAGCAGGCATCATCTTTTGAAGGCCTCGTTCCTCATGACGTGCTCCTGAAACACAAACTCTACAGCAGGCATCATCTTTTGAAGGCGCTCGTTCCTCATGATGGTGCTCTGAAACACAAACTCCTACAAGCATCAGATTTTAGAAGTCACTCATTCATCATTATGTGCTCAGAAACAAAACTCTACAGCAGGCATCATCTTTTGAAGGCGCTCGTTCCTCATGATGTGCTCTGAAACAAACTCTAAAAGCAAGCATCATCTTTTGAGTCAAGTTCCTCATGTGCTCTAGAAACACAAACTCTTGAATTCACTCATTTCATCATTATGTGCTCTGAAACACAAACTCTACAGCAGGCATCATCTTTTGCGAAGGCGCTCGTTCCTCATGATGTGCTCTGAATCACAAACAAGCAGGTATCAGATTTTGAAGTCACTCATTCATCATTATGTGCACTAAAACACAAACTCCCACAGGCATCAGATTTTGAAGTCCTCATTCATCATTATGTGCTCTGAACACAAACTCTACAGCAGGCATCATCTTTGAAGGCGCTCGTTCCTCATGATGTGCTCTGAAACACAAACTCTAGAGCAAGCATCAGATTTTGGGGTCACTCATTCATCATTATGTGCTCTAAACACAAACTCTAAAGCAAGCATCACTTTTGAAGTCAATACCATCATTATGTGCTCTGAAACAAAACTTACAGCAGGCATCAGATTTTGAAGGCGCTCATTCCTCATGATGTGCTCTAAAACAAAAACTCTAGAGCAGGCATCAGATTTTGGTCACCATTCATCATAATGTGCTCTAAAACAAAACACAGCAGGCATCAGATTTTGAAGTCACTCATTCATCACAGGTGCTCTGAAACACAAACTCTACAGCAGGCATCACTTTGAAGGCGCTCGTTCCTCATGATGTGCACTGAAACACAAACTTAGAGCAAGCATCAGATTTTGAAGTCACTCATTCATCATTATGTGCTCTGAAACACAAACCTAGAGCAGGCATCAGATTTAAGTCACTGTTCATCATTATGTGCTCTGGAAACACAAAATCCCCAGCAGGCAGGCATTCCTCAGATTTGGAAGTCAGATCTCATTCATCATTATGTGAGCTGGAAACACAAGCTCCTACAGCAGGCATCATCTTTGAAGGCGCTCGCTCATGATTCTTTGGTCATGATGTGCTCTGAAACACAAACTCTAGAGCAGGCATCAGATTTTTAAGTCACTCATTCATCATGACGTGCTCTGAAACACAAACTCTACAGCAGGCATCAGATTTTGAAGTCACTCATTCATCATTATGTGCTCTGAAAACAAAACTCTAGAGCAGGCATCAGATTTTGAAGGCTTATTCATCATTATGTGCTCTGAAACACAAACTCTACAGCAGCCATCATCTTTTGAAGGTGCCTCGTTCCTCATGATGTGCTCTGGAAACACAAACTCTACAGCAGGCATCAGGATTTGAAGGCGCTCATTCATCATGATGTGCTCTGAACACAAACTCTACAGCAGGCATCAGGATTTTGATTTTAATTATGTGCAAGTCACCTGTTCCTCATTATGTGCTCTGAGCAAGCATCAGATTTTGGAAGTCACTCAACATCATTATGTGCCTGGAAACACAAACTCTACAGCAGGCATCATCTTTTGGTGCTCTGAAACACAAACTCTAGAGCAAGTCATTTTGAAGGCGCTTCGTTCCTCATGATGTGCTCTGAAACACAAACTCTCTAACAGCAGGCATCCAGATTTTGAAATCACTCATTCATCATTATGTGCTCTGAAACACAAACTCTACAGCAGGCATCAGATTTTAAGTCAGATTCATCATTATGTGCTCTGAAACTCAATCATTCAGCCGCTCTTCCTCATGATGTTTTTCTCAGATTTCAAGGCATCGTTCCTCGCGATGTGCTCTGAAACACAAACTCTACAGCACGCATCCAGGATTTTGAAGGCGCTCATCCATCATTGTGCTCTGAAACACAAACTCTACAGCAGGCATCAGATGTTGAAGGCGCCTGTCTTCATGATTTTAAACACAAACCTAGAGAAAGCTCAGATTTTGATTCATCATTATGTGCTCTGAAACACAAACTCTACAGCAGGCATCATCTTTTGAAGGCGCTCGTTCCTCATGATAAGCTCTGGAAACACAAACTCTAGAGCAAGCATCGAGATTTTGAAGTCCACTCATTCATCATTATGTGCCTGAAACAAACTCACAAACTCATATATTGGCTATGCCTGTTCCTCATGATGGGCTCAAACACAAACCTTAGAGCAAGCATCATCATTCATCACATGTGCACTGAAACACAAACTCTACAGCAGGCATCCTGTTTGAAGGCCTATTTATCATTATGTGCCTAAAACACAAACAAGCAGGCTAATCTTTTAGCGCTAGTTCCTCATGATGTGTGCTCTGAACAACCAGAGCAAGCATCAGATTTTGAAGTCACTCGTTCATCATTATGTGCTCTGAAACACAAACTCTACAGCAGGCATCATCTTTTGAAGGCGCTCGTTCTCATGATGTGCTCACAAACACAAGCTCATCATTATCAGTTTTGCACTCATTCATCAAAACACAAAACTCTAGAGAAAGCAACAGATTTTGAGGCGCTCGTTCCTCATTATATGCTCTGAAAACACAAACTCTACAGCAGGCATCAGATTTTAAAAGTCGCTCATTCCTCATGATGTTTCTGAAACACAAACTCTACAGCAGGCATCAGATTTTGAAGGCGCTCGATTCCTCATGATGTGCTCCAAACACAAACCATCAGATTTGAAGTCACTCATTCATCATTATGAAACACAAACTCTACAGCAGGCATCATCTTTTGAAGGCAGGTTCCTCATGGTGTGTCCTGAAACACAAACTCTAGGCAACAATTTGAAGGCGCTCGTTCATCATGATGTGCTCTGAAACACAAACTCTACAGCAGGCATCATCTTTTGAAGGCGCTTGTTCATCATGATGTGCTCTGAAACACAAACTCTAGAGCAAGCATATCTTTGAAGGCGCTCGTTCCCTCGTGCTCTGAAACACAAACCTACAGCAGGCATCAGGATTTTGAAGTCACTCATTCATCATTATGCTCAACACAACCTAGAGCAAGCATCAGATTTTGAAGTCACTCATTCATCCATTGTGCTCTGGAAACACAAACTTCACAGCAGGCATCATCTTTGAAGGCGCTCGTTCTCATGATGTGCTCTGAAACACAAACTCTAGAGCAAGCATCCAGTTTTGAAGGCACTCATTCCTCATGATGTGCTCTGAAACACAAACTCTACAGCAGGCATCAGATTTTGAAGTCACTCATTCATCTGTTATGTGCTCTGAAACACAAACTCTAGAGCAGGCATTCATTTGAAGGCGCTCGTTCCTCATGATGCTCTGAAAAACAAAACTTAGGAGCAAGCAAATAGATTATGAAGTCAGCATCATTATGTTCTGAAACAAAACTCTACAGCATTCATCATTGAAGGCGCCTGTCTTCATGATGCCTAAACAAAACTCTAGAGCAATCATCCAGATTTTGAAGTCATCATTCATCATTATGCGCTCTAAAACACAAACTCTACAGCAGGCATCATCTTTTGAAGGTGTCTGTCACAAACTCTAAAACACAAACTTCATCATTATAAGTGATGTCCTGAAAAACAATATCTGGCAGGCATGTCATTTTTAAGTCACTCATTCATCATGATGTACTCTGAAACACAAACTCTACAGCAAGCATCATCTTGAAGGCGCTGTTGATGATGTGCTCTTTCAAGCATCATTTTGAAGTCACTCATTCATCATTATGTCCTCAAACACATGTTCCCACAGCAGGCATCATCTTTTGAAGGCCTCATTCATCATTGTGCTCCGAAACACAAACTCTACAGCAGGCATCATCTTTTGAAGTCACTCGTTCCTCATTATGTGCTCTGAAACACAAACTCTAGAGTGAGCATCAGATTTTAGTCACTCATTCATTATTGTATTGCTCTGAAACACAAACTCACAGCAGGCATCATCTTTTGAAGGCTGCTTTGTTCCTCATGATGTGCTCTGAAACACAAACTCTGCAGCAAGCATCAGATTTTGAAGTCACTCATTCATCATTATGTGCTCTGAAACACAAACTCTACAGCAGGCATCATCTTTTGAAGGCACTCGTTCTTCATGATGTGCTCTGAAAACACAAACTCTCAGAAGGCACTGATTTGAAGAAGTCACTATTCATTATGTGCTCTAAAACACAAACTCTACAGCAGGCATCAGATTTTGGAAGTCACTCATTCATCATAATGTGCTCTGAAAAACAAACTCTACAGCAAGCATCAGATATTGAAGTCACCATTCATCATTATGTGCACTTGAACACAAACTCTACAGCAGGCATCAGATTTTGAAGGCGCTCATTGTCATTATGTAATGAAACACAAACTCTACAGCAAGTATAATCTTTGAAGTCACTCATTCTCATTATGTGCTCCTGAAACACAAACTCTACAGCAAGCATCAGATTTGAAGGCGCTCATTCATCATTATGTGCTCTGAAACACAAACTCTAGAGCAAGCATCATCTTTTGAAGTCACGTTCCATCATTATGTGCTCTGAAACAAACTCTACAGCAGGCATCATCTTTTGAAGGCGCTCATTCATCATTATGTGCTCTAAACACAAACCTCTACAGAAAGCATCAGATTTGAAGTCCCTCATTCATCATTATGTGCTCTGAAACACAAACTCTACAGCAGGCATCCAGATGAAGGCGCTTCGTGCTCTGATCACAGCAGGCACAGATTTTGAAGTCACTCGTTCATCATTATGTGCTCTGAAACACAAACTCTAGAGCAGGCATCAAAAAGATTTTGAAGGCACTCATTCATCATTATGTGCTCTAAACACAAAAACTCTAGAGAAAGCATCAGATTTTGAAATCACTATTCATCATTATGTGTCGAACACAAACTCTACTGCAGGCATCATCTTTGAAGGCGCTCTGTTCTCATGATGTGCTCTGAACACAAACCTAGAGCAAGCATCATCTTTTGAAGGCGCTCGTTCCTTATGACGCCTGAAACAAAACTCTACAGCAGGCATCAGATTTTGAAGTCACTCATTCATCATTATGTGCTCTGAAACACAAAACTCTAGAGCAAGCATCAGATTTTGAAGTCACTCATTCATCATTATGTGCTCTGAAACACAAACTCTACAGCAGGCATCATCTTTTGAAGGCGCTCGTTCCTCATGATGCTCTGAAACACAAACTCTAGAGCAAGCATCAGATTTGAAGGCGCTCGTTCCTCATGATAAAGCTCAAAACACAACTCTACAGCAGGCATCAGATTTTAAGTCACTCATTCATCATTATGTGCTCTGAAAACACAAACTCTACAGCAGGCATCTTCATTTGCAGGCACTCGTTTCCTCATGATGTGCTCTTGAACAGGAAACTCTAGAGCAAGCAACAGTTATGAGTACTCATTCATCATTATGCTCTGAAACAAACTCTACAGCAGGCATCATCTTTTGAAGGCGCTCGTTCCTCATGATGTGCTCTGAACACAACCTCAGAGCAAGCATCAGACTTTGAATTCACTCATTCATCATTATGTGCTCTGAAACACAAACTCACAGCAGGCATCATCTTTTGAAGGCGCTCGTTCCTCATGATGGGCTCTGAAACACAAATAGAGCTCATCAGATTTTGAAGCATCATTCATTTTGAAGTCCAAACTCTATTCATCTTTTGATTCCTCATGTGCTCTGAAACACAAACCTAGAGCAAGCATCAGATTTTGAAGTCAATCATTCATCATTATGTGCTCTGAACACAAAACTCTAGAGCAGGCATCATCTTTTGAAGGCGCTTCGTTCATCATTATGCTCTGAAACACAAACTCTAGAGCAAGCATCATCTTTTGAAATCGCTCGTTCATCATTATGTGTGCTCCTGAAACACAAACTCTACTGCAGGCATCAGATTTTGAAGGGCGCTCATTCATCATGATGTGCCTTGAACACAAACTCTAGAGCAAGCATCAGATTTTGAAGTCACTCATTTATCATTATGTGCTCTGAAACACAAACTCTACAGCCGGCATCATTTTTTGAAGTCGTTGGACCTCAAGTGATGTGCTCTGAAACACAAACTCTAGAGCAAGCATCAGATTTTAAAGGCGCTCATTCATCATGATGTTGCCTCTGAAACACAAACTCTACAGCAGGCATCATCTTTTGAAGGCGCACTCGTTCCTCATGATGTGCTCTCTGAAACACAAACTCTGAGCAGGCATCAGATTTTGAGTAACCATTCATCATTATGTGCTCTAAAACAAAAAGCTACAGCAGGCATCATTTTTGAAGTCGCTCGTTCATCATAATATTGAACTCCTCTACAGCAGGCAAAGATTTCTCTATTATGCAGGAAACAGATATTGAGCAGGCATCATCTTTCATCATTATGATGCTCTGAAACACAAACTCTAGACCAGGCATCAGATTTTGAAGGCGCTCATTCATCATTATGTCCTCTGGAACACAAACCTACAGCAGGCATCATCTTTTGAAGGCGCTCATTCATCATTATGTGCTCTAAACACAAACTCTGCAGCAAGCATCATCTTTTGAAGGCACTCGTTCCTCATTATGCTCTGAAACACAAACTCTAGAGCAAGCATCAGATTTTGAAGTCACTCATTCATCATTATGCGCTCTGAAACACAAACTCTACAGCAGGCATCATCTTTTGAAGGCGCTCGTTCCTCGCGATGTGCTCTGAAACACAAACTCTAGAGGCATCAGATTTGAAGTCACTCATTCATCATTATGTTCTCTGAACACAAACTCTCTACAGCAGGCATCATCTTTTTGAAGGCGCTCGTTCCTCGCGATGTGCTCTAAAACACAAACTCTAGAGTAAGCATCAGATTTTGTCACTCATTCCTGTTCCTCAAACACGTGCTCTACAAACACAAACTCGTTCCTCATGATGCAGGCATCTAGGATTTTGAAGTCACTCATTCATCATTATGTGCTCTGAAACACAAACTCTACAGCAGGCATCATCTTTTGAAAGCGCCTGTTCCTCATATTGTGCTCTGAAACACAAACTCTAGGAGCAAGCATCATCTTTTGAAGTCACTCATTCCTCATGATGGGCTCTGAAACACAAACTCTAGAGCAAGCATCAGATTTTGAAGTCACTCATTCATCATTATGTGCTCTGAAACACAAACTCTGAGCATCATCTTTTTGAAGGCGCTCATTCATCATTATGCTCTGAAACACAAACTCTAGAGCAAGCATCAGATTTTGAAGGCGCTCGTTCCTCAAGATGTGCTCCTGAAAACACAAACTCTAGAGCAGGCATCAAATTTGCAGGTATTCCTCATGATGTGCTCTGAAACACAAACTCTACAGCAGGCATCATCTTTTGAAGGCGCTCATTCCTCCATATGTGCTCTGAAACACAAACCTAGAGCAGGCATCTTCATTTGAAGGCACTCGTTTTCCTCATGATGTGCTCTGAAACACAAACTCTAGCAGGCATCAGATTTTGATCACTCATTCATCATTATGACTCTGACAAACTCCCACAGCAGGCATCATCTTTTTGAAGGCGCTCGTTCCTCATGATGTGCTCTGAAACACAAACTCTAGAGCAACATCATTTTGAAGGCTCATTCATCATTATGTGCTCTGAAACACAAACTCTGGCAGGCATCATCTTTTTAAGGCGCCGTTCCATCATTATGGGCTCTGAAACAAAACTCTAGAGCAAGCATCAGGATTTCGAAGTCAATCATTCATCATTATGTGCTCTGAAACAGGTAAACTCTAGAGCAATCATCAGATTTTGAAGTCATTTCATCATTATGGGCTCTGAAACACAAAACTACAGCAGGCATCAGATTTTTTAGGCGCCTGTTCCTCATGATGATGTGCTCTGAAACACAAACTCTACAGCAGGCATCAGATTTTGAAATCACTCATTCATCATTATGTGCTCCTTAAACACAAACTCTACAGCAGGCATCATCTTTTGCAGGCGCTCGTTTCCTCATGATGCTCTGAAACACAAACAACATCAGATTTTAGAGTCAATTCATCGTATATGCATCTACGATTTTTGAAGTCATGATGTGTCTGAAAACGCCTGACTCTAGAGCAAGCATCATTATGCTCGTTCCTCATGAAACAAAACTCTACAGCAGGCATCATCTTTTTGAAGGCGCTCGTTCCTCATGATGTGCTCTGAAACACAAACTCCCAGAGCAAGCATCAGATTTTGACCATCATTCATCATTATGTGCTCTGAACACAAACTCTACAGCAGGCATCATTTTTTGAAGGCGCTCGTTCCTCATGATGGGTCTGAAACACAAACTCTAGAGGCATAAGATTTTGAAGTCACTCATTCATTTGAAGTCAATCATCGTTCCCTCATTATGTGTCTGAAACACAAACTCTGAAACAAGCATCAATTTTCGTCATTCATCATTATGTGCACTGGCTGGAAATACAGCAGGCATCAGATTTGAAGTACTCATTGTCATTATGTAATAAAACACAAACTCTACAGCAGGCATAATCTTTGAAGGCGCTAGTTCTCATGATGTGCTCCTGAAACACAAACTCGAGCAAGCATCAGATTTTGAAGTCACTCATTCATCATTATGTGCTCTGAAACACAAACTCTACAGCAGGCATCATCTTTTGAAACTCGTTCCACATTGTGCTCTGAAGAAACTCTACTCATTCCTCATTCATCATTATGTGCTCTAAACACAAACTCTACAGCAGGCATCAGATTTTGTAATCCCTCATTCATCATTAAAAACTGGCGAGGCATCCAGATGTGAGCATTATGTGCTCTGAAACTCTACACAGGCATCATCTTTTGAAGGCGCTCGTTCCTCTTGATGTGCTCTGACACAAACTCTACAGAAAACATCAAAAAGATTTTGAAGTCACTCATTCATCATTATATTGCTCTAAAACAAAAACTCTACATCTTTTGAGGCATTATCTTTTTTTGAAGCGCTCGTTTCCGGGCATCATCTTTGAAGGCGCTCCTTCTCATGTGTCCTGAAACACAAACTCTCGAAACAAGCATCATCTTTTGAAGGCGCTCATTCATCATTATGTGCTCTGAAACACAAACTCTACAGCAGGCATCATCTTTTAGAAGGCACTCATTCACTCATTATGTGCTCCTGAAACACAAACTCTAGAAACAGCATCAGATTTTGAAGTCCTCATTCATCATTATGTTGTCTGAAACCTGACTCTACAGCAGGCATCATCTTTTGGAGGCGCTCGTTCCTCATGATGTGCTCTGAAACACAAACTCTAGAGCAAGCATCAGATTTGATTGTTCCTCATGAGTCACTCATTCATCATTCATGTGCTCTGAAACACAAACTCTAGAGCAGGCATCATCTTTTGAGGCACTCGTTCTCATGATGCGCTCTGAAACACAAACTCATTCATCATTGCAGGGCATCATCTTTTGAAGGCGCTCGTTCTCATGATGATGTGCTCAGACTTGAAACACAAACTCTGACAGCAGGCATCATCTTTTGATCGTTCCTCAATGGGCTCTGAAACACAAATAGAGCAAGTCAGATTTTGAAGTCACTCATTCATGTTCTCTGAACACCAAACTCTACAGCAGGCATCATCTTTTGATTTTTAGCAAGCATCCAGATTTTGAAGTCAATCATTCATCATTATGTGCTCTGAAACACAAACTCTAGAGCAAGCATCAGATTTTTCAGGCTATGCTCTTTTGAAAGGCGCTCGTTCGCCATGATGTGCTCCTGAAACACAAACTCTACAGCAAGCATCAGATTTTGAAGTCACTCATTCATCATTATGTGCTCTGAAACACAAACTCTAGAGCAAGCATCATCCATTTTTATAATGGAAACACAAACTCTACAGCAGGCATCTCATGATGTACTCGAAACACAAACTCTAGAGCAAGCATCAGATTTTGTAGGCAGTCATTCATCATTATGTGCTCTGAAACACAAACTCTACAGCAGGCATCATCCTTGAAGGCGCTCGTTCCTCATGATGTGTCTGAAACACAAACTCTAGGCATCAGATTTTGCATCATTCATCATTTAGAAACACATTCATCATTATGTGCACTGATAATATTGCTCCTGAAAGCAAACTCTACAGCAGGCATCATCTTTGAAATACTCATTCATCATTATATTGCTCTGAAACACAAACTCTACAGCAAGCATCAGATTTTGAAGGCGCTCATTCATCATTATGTGCTCTGAAACACAGAACTCTCTGTGGCATCATCTTTTTAAGTCACTCATTCATCATTATGTGCTCTGAGCACAAACTCTGCAGCAGGCATCATCTTTTGAAGGCGCTCGTTCCTCATTTTCTGAAGTCTAAAACAAGCATCAGATTTTGGAAGTCATCATAATGTGCTCTGAAACACAAACTCTACAGCAGGCATCATCTTTTGAGATCTGAGCACAAACTCTAGAGAAAGCATCGTTTGAAGTCACTCATTCATCATTATAATATCTGGAAACACAAACTCTGGCCAGGCATCATCTTTTTGAAGGCTCTCGTTCATCTTGATGTGCTCTAAAACAAACTCTATAAACATCAGATTTTAAGTCACTCATTCATCATTATGCTCAAACACAAGCTCTACAACAGGCAATCTTAGGCGCTCGTTCCTCATGATGTGCAGGCACAAACTCTATCTTTTGAAGTCACTCATTCATCATTATATTGCTCTGACACAAACTCTGGCAAATCATCTTTTGAAAGCTCGTTCCTCATATTGTGCTCTGAAGCACAAACTCTAGATTTTTTGAAGGCGCTCGTTCCTCATGATATTCTGAAACACAAACTCTATAGCAGGCATCATTCATCATTTGTGTCAGAGCGCTCGTTCCTCTCATTCATCATTATGTCTGAAACACAAACTCTTCTGTGGGCATCAGATTTTGAAGGCGCTCGTTCCTCATGATGTACTCTGAAAGCACAAACTCTAGAGCAAGCATCAGATTTTCATGAGGCAGGCTCATTTTGAGAAGTCATCATTATATGTATCTGAAACACAAACTCTACAGCAGGCATCTTCATTTGAAGGCACTCATTCATCATTATGTGCTCTGAAACACAAACTCTAGAGCAAGCATCATCTTTTGAAGGCACTCATTCATCATTATGTGCTCTGAAACACAAACTCTACAGCAGGCATCATCTTTTGAAGTCACTCGTTCATCATTATGTGCTCTGAAACACAAACTCTAGAGCAAGCATCAGATTTTGAAGTCACTCATTCATCATTTTGAAGGCGCTCGTTCCTCATGATGTGCTCTGAAAACACAAACTCTAGAGCAAGCATCAGATTTTGAAGTCACTAATTCATCATTATGTGCTCTGAAACACAAACTCTACAGCAGGCATCAGATTTTGAAGTCACTCATTCATCATTATGTGCTCTGAAACACAAACTCTACAGCAGGCATCATCTTTTGAAGGCGCTCGTTCCTCATGATGTGCTCTGAAACACAAACTCTAGAGCAGGCATCAGATTTTGAAGTCACTCATTCATCATTATGTGCTCTGAAACACAAACTCTACTGCAGGCATCATCTTTTTGAAAGCGCTCGTTTCCTCATAGTGTCTGGTATAACTCTAGAACAACATCAGATTTTAGAGTCTCATTCATCGTATATGCATCACGGCCGGCATCATTTTGAGTACTCATTCATCATGATGTGTCTGATGTCTAGCAAGCATCAGATTTTAAAACACAAAACTCTACTTGGGCATCAGATTTTTGATCACTCATTCGTTCCTCATGATGTTCTGAAACACAAACTCTACAGCAGGCATCAGATTTTAGAGTCACTCATTCATCATTATGTGCTCTGAAACACAAACTCTACAGCAGGCATCATTTTGAAGTCGCTCGTTCCTCATGATGTGTCTGAAACACAAACAAACTCTGCAGGCATCAGATTTTGAAGTCACTCATTCATCATTATGTGCTCTGAAAAACCAAAACTCTACAGGCATCTCATCTTTTGAGGCGCTCGTTCCCTCATGATATTATCTGAAACACAAACTCTAGACCAAGCATCATTTTGGAGTCACTCATTCATTATTATGTGCTCTGAAACACAAACTCTGTGGGCAAGCATCTTTTGAAGTCCTCATTCATCATTATGTATGCAAACTCTGGAAACACAAACTCATCATTATGCAGCACAAACTCTACAGCAGCATCATCTTTTGAAGGCACTCATTTCCTCATCATTGCTCTGAAACTTCATCTACAGCAGGCATCATTTGGCCAGTCACTCATTCCTCATGATGGGCTCTGAAACACAAACTCCTACAGCAGGCATCATCTTTTTGAAAGGCGCTCGTTTTGATGTCAAACTTCATCATCTTTTGATCGTTCTCATGTCTGAAACACAAACTCTACATGACATCAGATTTTGAAGTCTTCATTCATCATTATGTGCTCTGAGCACAAACTCTACAGCAGGCATCATCTTTTGAAGGCGCTCGTTCTCCTCATGATATCTCTGAAACACAAACTCTAGAGCAAGCATTTTTGAAGTACATCAACCACAAACACAAATAGAAACTTTTTTGAAGTCATTCGTTCATCATTATGTGCTCTGAAACACAAACTCTACAGCAGGCATCATCTTTTGAAGGCGCTCGTTCCTCATGATGTGCTAAAACACAAACTCTACCTTCAAGCATCATTTTTATCATCATTGTCAGATTTGGAAGTCACTCATTCATGTGCAAAACTCTACATCAGGCATCATCTTTTGAAGGCGCTCGTTCCTCATGATGTTAACTTGAAACACAAACTCTAGAGAAAAGCATCAGATTTTGAAGAGTCACTCATTCCATCATTATGTGCTCCTGAGCCTCTCTACAAGGCATCATTCACTCATTCATCTATGCCTGACTCTAGACAGCAAGCATCATCTTTTGAAGGCACTCATTCCTCATGATGTGCTCTGAAACACAAACTCTAGAGGAAACATCATCTTTTTGACGCTCGTTCCTCATGATATGTCTGAAACACAAACTCTACAGCAAAGCATCATCTTTTGAGGTCCTCATTCCTCATGACGTGCTCCTGAAACACAAACTCGCAGCAGGCATCAGATTTTGAAGTCACTCATTCATCATTATGTGCTCCCTGAAACACAAACTCTACATCAGGCATCATCTTTTGAAGGCGCTCGTTCCTCATGATGTGCTCTGACACAAACTCTAGAAACATCAGATTTTGAAGGCGCTCATTCATCATTATGTGCTCTGAAACACAAACTCTACAGCAGGCATCAGATTTTGAAATCACTCATTCATCATTATGGGCTCACAAACACAAACTCTACAGCATTCATCATCTTTTGAGGCGCTCGTTCCTCATGATGTGCTCTGAAACACAAACTCTAGAGCAAGCATCAGATTTTGAAGTCACTCATTCATCATTATGTGCTCTGAAACAAAAACTCTACAACAGGCATTATCTTTGAAGGCGCTCGTTCCTCATGATGTGCTCTGAAACACAAACTCTGAAACAAGCATCAGATTTTGAAGTCACTCATTCATCATTATATGTGCTCTGAAACACAAACTCTACAAACTCTCTTTTAGCAAGCATCCTCATTTTGAAACACAAACACTAAGAGCAAGCATCAGATTTTGAAGTCATTCATCATTATGTGCTCTGAAACACAAACTCTTTTGAGAGCAATCATCATCTTTTGAAACACAAACTCTCTCATTCATCATTCATCTCATGCTCGAAACACAAACTCTACAGCAGGCATCATCTTTTGAAGGCGCTCGTTCCTCATGATGTGCTCTGAAACACAAACTCTACAGCAGGCATCAGATTTTTGAAGTCACTCATTCATCATTATGTGCTCTGAAACACAAACTCTGGCAGGCATCATCTTTTGAAGGCGCTCGTTCCTCATGATGTGCTCTGAAACATAACTCTGTGACATCAGATTTTGTGAGCACTCATTCATCAGCATGTGCTCCTGAAACACAAACTCTGAAGCCGGCATCAGATTTTGAAGGCGCTCATTCCTCATGATGTGCTCTGAAACAAACTCTAGAGCAAGCATCAGATTTTGTAGGCCTCGTTCATCGTGATGTGCTCTGAAACACAAACTCTACAGCAGGCATCATCTTTTGAGGCGCTCGTTCCCTCATGATTTTGTGGCAGTCATTCATCATTATGTGCTCTGAAACACAAACTCTACAGCAAGCATCAGATTTTTTGAAGGGCTCACTCATTCATCATTATGTGCTCTCTGAAACACAAACTCTACAACAGGCATCATCTTTTGAAGTCGCTCGTTCCTCATGATGTGCTCTGAAACACAAACTCTAAGCAACATCAGCATCATCATTTTGAAGTCATCTCATTTCATCATTATGTGCTCTGAAACTACAAACTCTGCAGCAGGCATCAGATTTTTGAAGTCACTCATTCATCATTATGGGCTCTTCATCATTATGAAAACACAAACTCTACAGCAGGCATCATCTTTTGAGGCGCTCGTTCCTCATTGTGATCTGAAACACAAACTCTACAGCAAACATCAGATTTGGAAGTCACTCATTCATCATTATGTGCTCTGAAACTCTGTACAATCTCTACAGTTCAGGCATCATCTTTTGAAGGCGCTGCTCGTTCCTCACAAACTCTATGTGCTCGTTCCTCAAGAACAAACTCTAAACTCTACAGCAGGCATCAGATTTTGAAGTCACTCATTCATCATTATGTGCTCTGAAACACAAACTCTACAGCAGGCATCATCTTTTCATTCATCATTATGTCACTCATTCATCATTATGTGCTCTAGAAACACAAACTCTAGAGCAAACATCATCTTTTTAAGGCACTCATTCATCATTATGTGCTCTGAAACACAAACTCTACAGCAGGCATCAGATTTTGAAGTCACTCATTCATCATTATGTGCTCTGAAAAACAAACTCTAGAGCAAGCATCAGATTTTGAAGCACTCATTCATCATTATGTGCTCTAGAAACACAAACTCTCAGCAGGCATCATCTTTTTAAGTCACTCGTTCCTCATTATGTGCTCTGAAACACAAACTCTACAGCAAGCATCAGATTTTGAAGTCACTCATTCATCATTATATGCTCTGAAACACAAACTCTACAGCAGGCATCAGATTTTGAAGTCACTCATTCATCATTATGTGCTCTGAAACACAAACTCTACAGCAGGCATCATCTTTTGAAGCTCACTCTAGAGCAAGCATCATTTTTGATGTGCTCTGAAACACAAACTCTACAACAGGCATCAGATTTGAAAGTCACTCATTCATCATTATGTGCTCTGAAACACAAACTCTACAGCAGGCATCAATTTTGAAGTCACTCATTCATCATGATGTTTTCTGAAACACAAACTCTACAGGCATCAATGCATCATTCAGATTTTGCTCTGAAAACAAACTCACAGCATCATGACGTGCTCTGAAACACAAACTCTACAACAGGCATCAGGTTTGAAGTCACTCATTCATCATTATGTGCTCTGAAACACAAACTCAATCTTTTTGAAGGCGCTCGTTCCTCATGATGTGCTCTGAAACACAAACTCTAGAGCAAGCATCAGATTTTAAGTCACTCATTCATCATTATGTGCTCTGAAACACAAACTCTAAAAGCAAGCATCAGATTTTGAAGTCACTCATTCATCATTATGTGCTCTGAAACACAAACTCTCATCTTTTGAAGGCAGCAGGCATCAGATTTTGAAGGCGCTCGTTCCTCATTATGTGCTCTGAAACACAAACTCTACAGCAGGCATCATCTTTTGAAGGCGCTCGTTCATCATTATGTGCTCAAACACAAACTCTACAGATCATCTTTGAAGGCGCTCGTTCCTCCATAGATGCTCCTGAAACACAAACTCTACAGCAAGCATCAGATTTTGAAGTCACTCATTCATCATTATCTGCTCTGAAACACAAACTCTACATCAGGCATCATCTTTTGACACTCGTTCCTCATGATGTGCTCTGAAACACAAACTCTACAGCAAGCATCAGATTTTGAAGGCGCTCATTCATCATTATGTGCTCTGAAACACAAACTCTAAGAGCATCAGATTTTGCATCATTCATTTTGTGCTCTGAAACACAAACTCTCAGCACTCATTTTTGATCATTGTGCTCTCATCTAGATCAGATTTTGAAATCTCATTCAAACTCCTGAAACAAAACTCTAGAGCAAGCATCAGATTTTGAAGTCACTCATTCATCATTATGTGCTCTGAAACACAAACTCTACAGCAGGCATCATCTTTTGAAGGCGCTCGTTCCTCATGATGTGCTCTGAAACACACAAACTCTAGAGCAAGCATCAGATTTTGAAGTCACTCATTCATCATTATGTGCTCTGAAACACAAACTCTACAGCAGGCATCATCTTTTTGAAGGCACTCGTTCTCATTATGTGCTCTGAAACACAAACTCTACAGCAAGCATCAGATTTTTGAAGTCACTCATTCATCATTATGTGCTCTGAAACACAAACTCTACAGCAGCATCAGCATCATTATTGCTCTGAAACACAAACTTGTAGTCACTCGTTCATCATGATGTGCTCTGAAACACAAACTCTACAGCAGGCATCAGATTTTGAAGGCGCTCGTTCCTCATTATGTGCTCTGAAACACAAACTCTACAGCAGGCATCAGATTTTGAAAACTCATTCATCATTATGTGCTCTGAAACACAAACTCTACAGCAGGCATCATCTTGTGACCTGGCGCTCGTTCCTCATGATGTGCTCTCAAACTCTACAGCAGGCATCAGATTTGCACTCTTTCATCATTATGTGCTCTGACAAATCATCTACAAACACAAACTCTAGCATCAGATTTTGGTCACTCATTCATCATTATATGCTCTGATACACAAACTCTACAGCAGGCATCATCTTTTGATGTCACTCGTTCATCATTATCGTGCTCTGAAACACAAACTCTACAAACAGGCATCAGATTTTTTGAAGTCACTCATTCATCATTATGTGCTCTGAAACACAAACTCTACAGCAGGCATCATCTTTTGAAGTCGCTCGTTCCTCATTATGTGCTCTGAAACACAAACTCTACAGCAGGCATCAGATTTTGTGGGCACTCATTCATCATTATGTGCTCTGAAACCACAAACTCTACAGCAAGCATCAGATTTTGAAGTCACTCATTCATCATTATGTGCTCTGAAACACAAACTCTCAGCAGGCATCTTTTTTGAAGTCACTCATTCATCATTATGTGCTCTGAAACACAAACTCTAGAGCAGGCATCAGATTTTGAAGTCACTCATTCATCATTATGTGCTCTGCACACAAACTCTACAGCACTCATTTTGTGGGCATCATTCATTGTTGCTCTGAAACACAAACTCTAGGCGCTCAGTTTGAAGTCACTCATTCATCATTTGCTCCCAAACACAAACTCTCCAGCAAGCATCAGATTTTGAAGTCACTCATTCATCATTATGTGCTCTGAAACACAAACTCTACAGCAGGCATCATCTTTTGAAGTCACTCATTCATCATTATTGCTCTGAAACACAAACTCTACAGCAGGCATCATCTTTTTGAACACTCGTTCCTCTAGAGAGCAAGCATCAGATTTTGAAGTCACTCATTCATCATTATGTGCTCTGAAACACAAACTCTACAGCAGGCATCATCTTTTCATCATTATGAAAACACAAACTCTACGGCGCTCGTTCCTCATGATATGCTCTGAAACACAAACTCTACAGCAGGCATCAGATTTTGAAGTCACTCATTCATCATTATGTGCTCTGAAACACAAACTCTACAGCAGCATCATCATCAGATTTTCAGAAGGTCAGATTTTAGAAGTCTCATTCATCATTATGTGCTCTGAAACACAAACTCTACAGCAGGCATCATCTTTTGAAGGCGCTCGTTCCTCATGATGTGCTCTGAAAACACAAACTCTAGAGCAAGCATCAGATTTTGATCACTCATTCATCATTATGTGCTCAAACACAAACTCTACATCAGGCATCATCTTTTTGAAGGCACTCGTTCCTCTGAAAACACAAACTCTACAGCAGGCATCAGATTTTGAAGTCACTCATTCATCATTATATTGCTCTGAAACACAAACTCTACAAAAGGCATCAGATTTTGAAGCACTCATTCATCATTATGTGCTCTGAAACACAAACTCTACAGCAGGCATCAGATCGTTTGAAGTCACTCATTCATCATTATGTGCTCTGAAACACAAAACTCTACAGCAGGCATCATCTTTTTGAAGGCTCGTTCCTCATTGATGTGCTCTGAAACACAAACTCTACAGCAAGCATCAGATTTTGAAGGCGCTCATTCATCATTATGTGCTCTGAAACACAAACTCTACAGCAAGGCATCAGATTTTTGAAGTCACTCATTCATCATTATGTGCTCTGAAACACAAACTCTACAGCAGGCATCATCTTTTGAAGGCGCTCGTTCCTCATGATGTGCTCTGAAACACAAACTCTACAGCAGGCATCAGATTTTGAAGTCACTCATTCATCATTATGTGCTCTGAAACACAAACTCTACAGCAAGCATCATCTTTTTGATGTCGTTCCTCATGAAACACAAACTCTACAGCAGGCATCATCTTTTGAAGTCACTCATTCATCATTATGTGCTCTGAAACACAAACTCTACAGCAGGCATCATCTTTTGAAGTCACTCGTTCATCATTATGTGCTCTGAAACACAAACTCTACAGCAGATTTTGAAGTCACTCATTCATCATTATGTGCTCTGAAACACAAACTCTAGATTCTTTTGAAGGCACTCATTCATCATTATGTGCTCTGAAACACAAACTCTACAGCAGGCATCAGATTTTGAAGTCACTCATTCATCATTATGCTCTGAAACACAAACTCTAGAGCAAGCATCAGATTTTGAAGTCACTCATTCATCATTATGTGCTCTGAAACACAAACTCTACAGCAGGCATCATCTTTTGAAGGCGCTCGTTCTCATTATGTGCTCCTGAAACACAAACTCTAGAGCAGGCATCATTTTTTAAGTCACTCGTTCATCATTATGTGCTCTGAAACACAAACTCTACAGCAGGCATCAGATTTTGAAGTCACTCATTCATCATTATGTGCTCTGAAACACAAACTCTACAGCACGCATCAGATTTTGAAGTCACTCATTCATCATTATGTGCTCTGAAACACAAACTCTCAGAGCAAGCCTCAGATTTTGATCACTCATTCATCATTATGTGCTCCAAACACAAACTCTCCAGCAGGCATCAGATTTTGAAGCGCTCGTTCCTCATGTTGTGCTCTGAAACACAAACTCTACAGCAGGCATCAGATTTTGAAGTCACTCATTCATCATATTGCTATGCTCTACAGCAGGCATCATCTTTTGAAACTCTGAAACACAAACAGGCATCATCTTTTTGAAGTCACTCATTCATCATTATGTGCTCTGAAACACAAACTCTAGAGCAAGCATCAGATTTTGATGTCACTCATTCATCATTATATGCTCAAACACAAACTCTCATCATTTTGATGTCACTCATTCATCATATGTTCTCTGAAACACAAACTCTACAGCAGGCATCATCTTTTGAAGGCGCTCGTTCCTCATGATGTGCTCTGAAACACAAACTCTAGACAAATCATCTTTTGAGAGCTCTGAAGCAAACTCTACAGATTTTTGAAGTCACTCATTCATCATTATGTGCTCTGAAACACAAACTCTACAGCAGGCATCATCTTTTGAAGGCGCTCGTTCCTCATGATGTCTAGCTCTGAAACACAAACTCTCAACAAGCATCAGATTTTGAAGGCATCATTCATCATGTTATTGCTCTGAAACACAAACTCTACAGCAGGCATCATCTTTTGAAGGCACTCATTCATCATTATGTGCTCGTTTCCTCTACAGCAGGCATCATTTTTTGAAGGCGCTCGTTCCTCATGATGTGCTCCTGAAACACAAACTCTAGAGCAAGCATCAGATTTTGAAGTCACTCATTCATCATTATGTGCTCTGAAACACAAACTCTACAGCAGGCATCATCTTTTTCTGAAGGCGCTCGTTCCTCATGATGTGTGCCTGAAACACAAACTCTAGAGCAAGCATCATCTTTTGAAGGTGCTCGTTCATCATGATGTGCTCTGAAACACAAACTCTACAGCATCAGATTTTGAAGTCACTCATTCATCATTATGTGCTCTGAAACACAAACTCTACAGCAGGCATCATCTTTTGAAGGCGCTCGTTCCTCATGATGTGCTCCTGAAACACAAACTCTAGAGCAAGCATCAGATTTTGAAGTCACCCATTCATCATTATGTGCTCTGAAACACAAACTCTACAGCAGGCATCATCTTTTGAAGGCGCTCGTTCCTCATGATGTGCTCTGAAACACAAACTCTAGAGCAAGCATCAGATTTTGAAGTCACTCATTCATCATTATGTGCTCAAACTCTACAGAAACACAAACTCTACAGCAGGCATCATCTTTTTGAAGTGCTCTGAAACTCTACAGTTCATCATTATGTGCTCTGAAACACAAACTCTACAGCAGGCATCATCTTTTGAAGGCGCTCGTTCCTCATTCCACAAACTCTATCATCTTTTGTGTCCTCATTCAATTACTCTGAAACAAAACTCTAGAGCAAGCATCATCTTTTGAAAGGCACTCATTCATCATTATGTGCTCTGAAACACAAACTCTAGAGCAAGCATCAGCATTTTTGAAGTCACTCATTCATCATTATGTGCTCTGAAACACAAACTCTACAACAGGCATCATCTTTTGAAGGCACTCGTTCCATCATTATGTGCTCTGAAACACAAACTCTAGAGCAAGCATCAGATTTTGAAGTCACTCATTCATCATTATGTGCTCTAAACACAAACTCTACAGCAAGGCATCAGATTTTGAAGTCACTCATTCATCATTATGTGCTCTGAAACACAAACTCTACAGCAGGCATCATCTTTTTGAAGGCGCTCGTTCCTCATGATGTGCTCTGAAACACAAACTCTAGCATCAGATTTTGAAGGTGCTCATTCATCATTATGCTCTGATCAGATTTTTGAAGTCACTCATTCATCATTATGTGCTCTGAAACACAAACTCTACAGCAGGCATCATCTTTTTGAAGGCACTCGTTCCTCATGATGTGCTCTGAAACACAAACTCTAGAGCAAGCATCATTCATTATGTAGGCACTTTTGATCATCTTTTTAAGGCGCTCGTTCCTCAATGTGCTCAAACCTGGCTTCTCTAGAGCAAGCATCATTTTGAAGTCATTCATCGTATGTGCTCTGAAACACAAACATCTACAGCAGGCATCATTTTTTTGAAGTCACTCATTCATCATTATGTGCTCTGAAACACAAACTCTACAGCAAGGCATCATCTTTTTGAGGCGCTCGTTCCTCATGATGTGCTCTGAAACACAAACTCTAAGCAGGCATCAGATTTTTGAAGTCACTCATTCATCATTATGTGCTCTGAAACACAAACTCTACAGCAGGCATCATCTTTTGAAGGCGCTCGTTCCTCATGATGTGCTCTGAAACACAAACTCTAGAGCAAGCATCAGATTTTTGAAGTCACTCATTCATCATTATGTGCTCTGAAACACAAACTCTACAGCAGGCATCATCTTTTGAAGTCACTCATTCATCATTATGTGCTCTGAAACACAAAACTCTACAGCAGGCAACATCTTTTGAAGGCGCTCGTTCCTCATGATGTGCTCTGAAACACAAACTCTAGAGCAAGCATCAGATTTTGAAGTCACTCATTCATCATTATGTGCTCTGAAACACAAACTCTACAGCAGGCATCATCTTTTGAAGGCGCTCGTTCCTCATGATGTGCTCTGAAACACAAACTCTACACAAGCATCAGATTTTGAAGTCACTCATTCATCATTATGTGCTCTGAAACACAAACTCTACATCATCTTTTTGAAAGCATTCCTCATGATTTGCTCCTGAAACACAAACTCTAAGAGCAAGCATCAGATTTTTGAAGTCACTCATTCATCATTATGTGCTCTGAAACACAAACTCTACAGCAGGCATCATCTTTTGAAGGCGCTCGTTCCTCATGATGTGCTCTGAAAAACTCTAAACATCATTTTTGAGCTCATTCATCAGATTTTGAATCAGATTTTGAAGTCATTCATCATTATGTGCTCTGAAACACAAACTCTACAGCAGGCATCATCTTTTGTTCCTCATTATGTGCTCTGAGCGCATCAGATTTTGAAGTCCTCATTCATGTGCTCTGAAACACAAACTCTAGAGCAAACATCAGATTTTGAAGTCACTCATTCATCATTATGTGCTCTGAAACACAAACTCTACAGCAGGCATCATTTTTTGAAGCACTCATTCATCATTATGTGCTCTGAAACACAAACTCTACAGCAAGCATCAGATTTTGAAGGCACTCATTCATCATTATGTGCTCTTTCCTGAAACACAAACTCTACAGCAAGCATCATCTTCATTCATCATTATGAAAACACAAACTCTATTCATCATTCCTCATGATGTCTGAAACACAAACTCTAGAGCAAGCATCAGATTTTGAAGTCACTCATTCATTATTATGTGCTCTGAAACACAAACTCTAGAGCACGCATCATGTTTTGATGGCGCTCGTTCCTCATGATGTGCTCTGAAACACAAACTCTAGAGCAAGCATCATCTTTTGAAGGCGCTCGTTCCTCATGATGTGCTCTGAAACACAAACTCTACAGCAGGCATCAGATTTTGAAGTCACTCATTCATCATTATGATCTGAAACACAAACTCTACAGCAAACTCTAGGCATCATCTTTTTTTAATCTCCTGAAACACAAACTCTAGAGCAAGCATCAGATTTTGAAGTCACTCATTCATCATTATGTGCTCTGAAACACAAACTCTAGAAACCATTCACTCATTCATCATTATGTGCCTGAAACACAAACTCTACAGCAGGCATCATCTTTTGAAGGCGCTCGTTCCTCATGATGTGCTCTGAAACACAAACTCTAGAGCAAGCATCAGATTTTGAAGTCGCTCGTTCTCATGATGTGCTCTGAAACACAAACTCTACAGCAGGCATCATCTTTTTGAAGGCGCTCGTTCCTCATGATGTGCTCTGAAACACAAACTCTAGAGCAAGCATCAGATTTTGAAGCGCTCGTTCCTCATGATGTGCTCTGAAACACAAACCCTGTCAGATTTTGAAGTCACTCATTCATCATTATGTGCTCTGAAACACAAACTCTACAGCAGGCATCATCTTTTGAAGGCGCTCGTTCCTCATGATGTGCTCTGAAACACAAACTCTAGAGCAAGCATCATCTTTTGAAGGCGCTCGTTCCTCATGATGTGCTCTGAAACACAAACTCTACAGCAGGCATCAGATTTTGAAGTCACTCATTCATCATTATGTGCTCTGAAACACAAACTCTACAGCAGGCATCATCTTTTGAATGCGCTCGTTCCTCATGATGTGCTCTGAAACACAAACTCTAGAGCAAGCATCAGATTTTGAAGTCACTCATTCATCATTATGTGCTCTGAAACACAAACTCTAGAGCAAGCATCAGATTTTGAAGTCACTCATTCATCATTATGTGCTCTGAAACACAAACTCTACAGCAGTCATCATCTTTTGAAGGCGCTCGTTCCTCATGATGTGCTCTGAAACACAAACTCTAGAGCAAGCATCAGATTTTGAAGGCGCTCGTTCCTCATGATGTGCTCTGAAACACAAACTCTACAGCAGGCATCAGATTTTGAAGTCACTCATTCATCATTATGTGCTCTGAAACACAAACTCTACAGCAGGCATCATCTTTTGAAGGCGCTCGTTCCTCATGATGTGCTCTGAAACACAAACTCTAGAGCAAGCATCAGATTTTCAAGTCACTCATTCATCATTATGTGCTCTGAAACACACACTCTAGAGCAAGCATCATCTTTTGAAGTCACTCATTCATCATTATGTGCTCTGAAACACAAACTCTACAGCAGGCATCATCTTTTTAAGGCGCTCGTTCCTCATGATGTGCTCTGAAACACAAACTCTAGAGCAAGCATCAGATTTTGAAGTCACTCATTCATCATTATGTGCTCTGAAACACAAACTCTACAGCAGGCATCATCTTTTGAAGGCGCTCGTTCCTCATGATGTGCTCTGAAACACAAACTCTAGAGCAAGCATCAGATTTTGAAGTCACTCATTCATCATTATGTGCTCTGAAACACAAACTCTACAGCAGGCATCAGATTTTGAAGTCACTCATTCATCATTATGTGCTCTGAAACACAAACTCTACAGTAGGCATCAGATTTTGAAGTCACTCATTCATCATTATGTGCTCTGAAACACAAACTCTACTGTAGTCATCAGATTTTGTAGGCACTCATTCCTCATTGTGTCCTCTTCAATGCAAACTCTACAGCAGGCACCATATTTTGAAGTCATTCATTCCTCATCATGTGCTCTGAAACACAAACTCTACAGCAGGCATCAGATATTGTAGGCACTCATTCCTCATTTTGTGCTCTACAACTCAAACTCTACTGCAGGCATCAGATTTTGAAGGCACTCATTTCTTATTATGTGCTCTACAACGCAATCTCTACTGCATGCATCAGATTTCGAAGGCACTCATTCCTCATTACGTGCTATCGAACTTTTCTTAGAATAGCAGATTTTTAAAGCATTCTTTCCTCATTATTTGCTCTCTATTTTTTAAAAATTAGATATTTAAATAACTTTTTCCTCATTATATGCCCTAGAACTCGAACTATCCTTTGATCACCACATTTTTAAAGCACTCATTCCTCATTATGTGCTCTACAACTCAAACTCTACTGCAGGCGTCCGATCTTGAAGGCACTCATTCCACATTATATACTCTACAACACAAACTCTACTGAAGTCATTAGATTTTATAGGCACTCATTCCTCATTATGTGCTCTACAACTCAAACTCTGCTGCAGGCATCAGATTATGAAGGCGCTCATTCTTCATTATGTGCTCTCGAACTCAATTTGTTCTGAGAACACCAGATTTTTAATGCATTCTTTCCTCATTATTTGCTCTTGAACTCAATCTATTCTGTAAAATGAGATATTTAAAGAACACTTTCCTCATTCTATGCCCTAGAACTCAAACTATACTTTTAACACCACATTTTTAAAGCAGTCATTCCTCATTTTGTGCTCTACATCTCAAACTCTCTTTTGGCATCAGATTTTGACGCCACTCATTCCTCAGTATATGCTCTCCAATTCAATTTGTTCTGATAACACCATATTTTTAAAGCACTCTTTCCTGAATATGTGCTCTAGAACTAAATCTCTCCAGAGGCATCAGATTTTTAAATCACTCATTACTCATTATTTGCTCCAGAACTCAATCTCTCCTGTGAACACTAGATTTTAAAAGCATTCTTTCCTCATTATTTGCTCTAGATATTTCAAACATCTTTTCCTGATGTTAATACAAGTTTTCTTTTTCTTTTCTCTGAAACTTCGTCTTTACTCACATTTTTAGTACCTGATATTCTCTGCATCCTTCTGTAGACTCTCATTTCAGTTTCTTGAAGTCTCATCTTCATCTGTGAGGCGATTGTCCCGCATTCACTACCATATACAAGGACTGATATTACGTAGCAACGTTTTTGTTTCTTAATACTCTTTGTTTGATAAGCTTTTATTAATTCGTATTTCGTTTTCGTGTGTGTTTCTGTGTGTGTAGATCATGCAATTTGTTTGTCGGTGGTTTAGTAGTTTTCTGAAAATGCCCCATGCTGAGACATCTACAAACTTCAATAAGAATAATTATGAACATTTTCTTTCAGATTCAATCTATTTATCTCCTTTCCAGATAAAAGCAATGTTAATACAATGCCGCTGAATCAAGTCAATGTTTATCGCAAAAACGCTTGCGACAAAAACGAAATGCAACCTGCTAAGTTAAACCTCTCAGTACCCTAGATTCCAAATTTTATCATATCTGATGTCTATATCATTAATGGCGTTTACTTTATTTTCCCCTCACTGCCGACTTGATATTGATTCCATAAATAAAAACAAGAATTTTCGTATGAATTACATTATTTATATTCAGACTTTTGACCCAAATACTTTTCAGATATATTCCGATTCCTTAATTCAGCTCTTTATTTAATCTATGATGGTAGAATGTTATCGTTATACTCTTCATGTCTATGGTTATTACCTATTTCTTATTTTATTCAATACTCTTCTGTTATTAATCGTTTGTTTCCATTAAAGGCATAAGATTGAACTCACAACCACTATGTCACCAAATTCACACTTTTATTCCCTAGGCCATTACCTGTACGACAAGTGACTATAGTCAACTTAGAGCCTTAGATATCCCTTCTGCTAAATAAGTTGCAACTACTGCTGTGCAACTGTCCATACATGATCAGCCATGACCGATTTCATTGTCTACCCGTTCCTCCAGCCTTACTTTTAGTGGGTGGCTTATTTCACCTTTATATTCTGTGCCACAACTGCAATGCATCGAGTACGCGCAATTCTTGGTCATATTCTCCTCCGTGTCGGCTTTTCCCCGGCAGAGATTTTATTTAGAACTGCTTCTGAATATTGTCCTGATGCTCTATCGACCATAGATCTTCTCAATTCTGGACGTAAAATAGACAGACTGGGGCAATATTCTGGTCATGTTCCTTCTCCTTTCTGTTTCCACCGGTAGACTGATGACATGTTTGCCGAGTAGTTGTTATTCTGAAGTGTACGTTTGGTGCAAGGCACGGTGGAGTAATGGATAACGGCTCGGATTGAGGAATTAGAGTTCGAATTCCAGTCGAATCCATTACATTCACTTACGTGCTTATACACTTGGGAAAGGTATAAATCCGCTTCTTCTCCATCCAACTATGGGTAAATAACATGACAGACCAAGTTCTACAGCCTTGGAAGAAAGAAATGGCAACCTACTGCGGGGGAAAAATCTGCCTCGTCAGTCATTTATCGAAAGATACATGATTGCCTAAACCTGTATCACGCATGGCAAATAACTGACTGACATTTGATGCTGATCATTTCTTGTTCATATGTGTCTGAGTACTCATTTATGATTTTTACCCAGTGTTGTAGGAATCGAAAGAAGGTATTGTCTGTTGAATGTTGGCTACAACAGACAATACCTTCCTAAATACAGATGTTTTTAAACTATTCTCTGTGCGAGTTATTAGTTTCACCTTCCATTGTGAACTACCTCGAAGGTCATATTGAGTTCCCATGATCCAGTATTATAGCTTCTTGGTGCATCCAGAGTATGAACGTGTTCTCTACGTATCTCAGCCATGCTGCTGGCTTTAGCGGTATCGTTTCTAAAGCCATTTCCACGAAGTATTCCATGTATATGTTATCTATCACTTGTGATAAAGGTGATCCCATAGCCAAGCCTTCCTCTTCATTATATATGTCAAACTCTACTAGTTAAAACAATGGTGTCTGTATTCAGAACGTCAAGATTTCCATAATATTATCTATTGGAATGTTAGTACGTTCTCCCAGGGAGGGATCGGATTCTAATCGGTTTCGAACCACTGTCAGGAATAAATAGTTAACCCTTAAATTGGGGGCAAAACACTATGAAAGTGTAAAAATAGGTTTTAATACCAGAAATATTTTGTAAAAAATTATTACTAGCAATAAATTTTTGAAGAATAATTATTACCATCAATATAATTTTGAAGAAAAAGTTATTACCAGTAATACATTTTTGAAGAAAAAAATTATTACCAGTAATACATTTTTGAAGAAAGAAATTATTAATAGCAATAAAAAAAATGTGGGTATTAAATAATCCATTGAGGTTAATATGCTATATATAAAAACAAAAGCAAACTATACATTTCTGAAAAAATAATTACCAGCTATATATTTTTCGAAAAAATATTACCAGTGACACATTTTTGAAGAAAAAAAAATATTACCAGAAATAGATTTTTGAAGAAAAAATATATTATTAGCAATACATTTTTGAATGAAAATGAAATATTATCAGCCATACATTTTTGAATGTAAATGAAATATTATCATCAATACATTTTTGTAGGAAAATTAAATATTATCAGCAATACATTTTTGAAGGAAAATGAAATATTATCATCAATATATTTTTGAAGGAAAATGAAATATTATCATCAATATATTTTTGAAGGAAAATGAAATATTATCAGCAATACATTTTTGAAGGAAAATGAAATATTATCATCAATATATTTTTGAAGGAAAATGAAATATTATCATCAATATATTTTTTTGAAGGAAAATGAAATATTATCATCAATATATTTTTTTTTGAAGGAAAATGAAATATTATCAGCAATATATTTTTGAAGGAAAATGAAATATTATCATCAATATATTTTTTGAAGGAAAATGAAATATTATCAACAATACATTTTGAAGGAAAATGAAATATTATCATCAATATATTTTGAAGGAAAATGAAGTCATTAATAGCAAATATTTTCAAGGAAAATGAAATACATTTTTTTGAAGGAAAATGAAATATTATCAGCAATACATTTTTGAAGAAAAAAAAATCAGAATACATTTTGAAGGAAAATGAAATATCAACAATATATTTTTGAAGAAAAATGAAATATTATCATCAATATATTTTTGAAGGAAAATGAAATATTATCAGCAATACATTTTTGAAGGAAAATGAAATATTATCAGCAATATATTTTTGAAGGAAAATGAAATATTATCATCAATATATTTTTGAAGGAAAATGAAATATTATCATCAATATATTTTTGAAGGAAAATGAAATATTATTATCAATATATTTTTGAAAGAAAATGAAATATTATCAGCAATACATTTTTGAAGGAAAATGAAATATTATCAGCAATATATTTTTGAAGGAAAATGAAATATTATCAGCAATACATTTTTGGAGGAAAATGAAATATTATCATCAATATATTTTTGAAGGAAAATGAAATATTATCATCAATATATTTTTGAAGGTAAATGAAATATTTTCAGCAATACATTTTTGAAGGAAAATGAAATATTATCAGCAATATATTTTTGAAGGAAAATGAAATATTATCATCAATATATTTTTGAAGGAAAATGAAATATTATCAGCAATACATTTTTGAAGGAAAATGAAATATTATCAGCAATATATTTTTGAAGGAAAATGAAATATTATCATCAATATATTTTTGAAGGAAAATGAAATATTATCATCAATATATTTTTGAAGGAAAATGAAATATTATCAGCAATACATTTTTGAAGGAAAATGAAATATTATCAGCAATACATTTTTGAAGGAAAATGAATTATCAACAATACATTTTTGAAGGAAAATGAAATATTATCAGCAATACATTTTTGAAGGAAAATGAAATATTATCATCAATATATTTTTGAAGGAAAATGAAATATTATCAGCAATACATTTTTGAATGAAAATGAAATACTATCAGGAATACATTTTTGAATGAAAATGAAATATTATCAGCAATAAAAATTGTCGGCATTAACACCCCATTGAGGTTGATGTGCCCCAAAACAAACCAAACCAAACAGAAATATCTCATAATTTTCATTGTCCAAGGTGCTTCCAAATCATGAAGAAAAACTAACATCAAAAACAAAACCCCTTGAAAATGGCTGAGCAATTGGTCAAAAGCGCTTGGGACAAT
Organism: Acanthosepion pharaonis; assembly: GCA_903632075.3. Classification (NCBI taxonomy): domain Eukaryota; kingdom Metazoa; phylum Mollusca; class Cephalopoda; order Sepiida; family Sepiidae; genus Acanthosepion; species Acanthosepion pharaonis. The sequence continues at coordinate 1,228,765 of CAHIKZ030000196.1, read as the reverse complement.
AGAAATTCTGGAAAAATTTCTGGGCCCCCTTATTCCTACAAATCGAAAAAACCGTAAGAATGCTGTAAAAATTAAATAAAAATTCATTAAATCTTCCTTGTCTGAGATATTTAATGAAAGATATATATATATATATAATTATTTATTCGAAAATTATAAATATGTTATAAAATCACTACAAAAATAGCCATTTTGTTTCAACACATCTGGTGTCTTATGAAGTGATGGCGTTGAATATAGAACCTATATTCAACATCATCACTTGATAAGACACCAGAGGTGTTGAAACTAAATGGCTATTTTTGTAGTGATTTTATAACATATTTATGTTATAATTTTCGAATAAATAATTATATCGCTTTACTCTGTATTGAGCACTCTTTTAAGAATAGTATTTGTTGGTTATTGGAATTTATTCCGTATACACCAATTTTTATACTTATATATATATATATATATATATATATATATATATATATATATATATATATATATATATATATATATGAGAGATATCAATTGGGATCAAATATGGATCGGAATCCGACAAGATGATAAGCTAAAGGAAAAAAACAGGAAAAGTTTATTAATTTAACATGATTTCCTTTTATTAAAGCTTCATCATAGAATGTGATATGGAGAAAAAAAAAAGAAATTATGATTTTTTTTTTTTGTTTTTTTTTACTTTTCTGTTGTTTGTATTTCATTGTTTAATCGGGTTTCACATGCATGGAAAAGGTATGAATCTATGTCTTCTCTTCCCAACTCTGTGTAAAATAGCAGGACTGACTGTGCCTTATGACCCTGAATGATTACCAGACAAGCCGTGACACATTACTGCTACCACGAATGCATTACATGATGTGCTCCTACGACCTTAATGGATTATGGGAGTTGTGATCGTTATCACAATCGATTCTTATATATATATATATATATATATATATATATATATATATATATATATATATATATAAATTTAATTAAGAAGTATATATAATATTATAAAGAAGTAATCACAAAAAGAATTAATCAGTAAAGTTAATGTAATTAATGGTGATTCTTATGCTTAAAATTGTACCGTTAAAACATATTTCGATCTACAAATACATTTATTTTCTTCTTGGAAATTTGCCTGAAATAAAAAAAAATACTAATTTCTCACAATGAAAACGTGACAGTACTACCAACAGAACATCTAATCCATCTAATAATTTTAACCATAAGATTCGCGTTATTCAGTGAGTAAAGTTAATGCTTTATTAAATCAGGTAGCGAAGTGATTTCGCCATTAATTACGTTACTTTTACTGGTTAATTCTTTGTATGATAACTGATAACTGTATGATACCAGCGTTAACTTAAACATGTGACTTTACTAAAATCACCTAAGCTCAGTCATATTGCTCACTTAAAACTTTTATTGATCAAGTTTCCTGTTGGCGGGGGTACGTTGCTCTCGGCAAGAATCTGTACATTTCCTTCTGAGAATGATTACCGGTCAAGATGTCATCATTCATAAGCTTAAGAAAGAGAAATTGAACGTTTATAGTTGAGACCAATTCACCCCCTTACTCACTCTCTCTCTCTCTCTCTCTCTCTCTTTCTATCTCTCTCTCTCTCTCTATATATATATATATATATATATATATATATATATATATGTTTTCTCTGTCTTTTTCTCTCTGTGTGTGTATGTGTGTGTGTGTGTGTGTGTCTGTCTGTCTGTCTCTCTCTCTCTCTCTCTCTCTCTCTCTCTCTCTCTCTCTTCCATCTTTGAGAGCTGATCTTTACGATTTGTTTCGAATGAAGTATGGCACAGTTCAGTACCTTTACAGGATAGCCATGTGCTTTTGGCCGGAATGGGTAAGCAAAATACATAACTAAACAGGACACTCATGAGTACTTATTAAAAACGATGGCGTGATAAGGTCTATTTTATAATCATTTCACTCCGAGCTTGGCAATAAAGCTGCTAAGGGAGAATAGTGAGTATGAAATCTGAAAATCTTAAATTTTGAAATGTGTTGTTTCCCAAAAACACCATTCTTTTATAGTCCTCTTTCCTTAATAAGCCTTTATTTCCACTGATATTCTTTCATAACTCAGTAACCCTTTCGTTTTCGTTTTCGTTTTAGTGGCTTTATTGCCTTATTTAGGTGGGGGGGAATCATTAAAAGAATCGTTGTCATGGTTCTTTTATCTCTCTCAGAATTCCTGTATGAAGAACAGTTTCAGCAAGGCAATTGTTTTTTAAGGTAGTCCACGCTAACAGTTGGAATTCCTTGGCGATGGCCCTTTTTGTTTGTCCGGGATCATCAATAATGTTTCGAATCCTTTCATCATCATCATCATCATCGACTGTCCGTCGTATTCGAAGATGTCACAAGGACGTGAAGAATAAGGCAGATAGATTTTGGAAACGTGGTATTGCACTCAGTTTGAAAGTTGCGGTTTGATCTGATAAATAACGACACAAAATATTTTTTTTCAAATCGTTACTTCTTTTTGAGGAAACGAGTTTAAAGATTAAGTTTAAGTTCAAAATGGTAGCATTGGAATTTTATTCTGGTGATCAGTGAAGGCTTTATAGCATGACCTCATAAAATTTATAATTTACTGAAGCTTTAAAAATTGTATATAGACAAGATGCATAACAAGAAATACATTATGACTAAATCATTGTGTCATCAAACAAGACCTTCATTTACTTCAAGGGGAAATTATACTGAAAAATTTAGCTATATTACTATGTAATATATTATACAGTGCAGTAGTTTGAATGTGATTTTCAATAAACAATGAAAATTTAAAATATTTCGTCTTATAATCTGTGCCCAGCAGAATTATGGTGTTATATATACTTTTATCTATATTTTGTTTTTATTAATTATGATCTAACAAAATTTATTCATTGAGTAGATTTTTTTTGTAATCTTTTGCAATTTTTTTTTACAATTTTTACTTATCAAAGACAGTAAAAAAAAAGATTGCATATTTTTCTCGCGTTGATTCATAATTAGAATTATTGCTTTCCATGCAATGTATATAATACTAAAGATATGAACTTTTCTTGGAATTATTCTTGAAATACTAAAATTTTGAAGTCATTTTGTAAAAATGCGAAAATTAGGTGATTCTGTACATTTTTTCAGGTGATCCTTAAAAGCAAATGCTCAAAAACTGACAAAAACTATGAATCTGAGATTTGGTCGAACTACTTAATACTTCAAACCCAAACTTTTACACCGAGTGCAATGTAGATTCTCTACAAAAAAAAATCAACTTTCCCTAGTTAAGGATCGTCTCAGAATGAGACACGAGCAAACAATTTTTACATCACCTTTTCTAGGACATCAAGCATCAGTGTTATGCTTCAATAAGTTTGCCTTGATACCGGAGCAGCTGCATAATACTAGTTTTAACTGCATGCAACCATCTTTCTCCAGCCTCCATATGCGTAGAGTTCAAATTACCATTTTTCAGCCTCTCAGGTCTGAAGATCCTGCCCTAGCTCTATCACACAGGACTTTGACTCTTCTTTCTCCTCGTTGTTGTCTATGCTGGATTTTACTACCAAACACACTTCACGTACAAAATAGCAGCACTTCAGGAGATCCCATGACAAGCCAAAACAGTCTTTTCTTTTTATGTACCGTGTCCTTTCATGACCTAGGCAATCATGGCCCTCCACATCCACCTGTCCTTTGTGACTCTGAACAGGTTTTGTGTTTCCGCCAACTCTCCCAGACCACGCTCCAACCCAAGCCCGCCACATATGTCATGAGCTGTTTTTCCCTGTTTCTTTTTCCCCTCTATTCGTCCCGTGAGTATCAGATTCTCCAGGCCCTTCTTTCTCATCACGTGTCCCACAAATTTCATCTGCCTCTTCCTTATGTTAAGCATAAGCTTTCTCCTTGCTTGCATCCGCTCCAAGACCTGATCGTTGCTCACATGCTCGGTCCATGATATCCTCAGCATCCTTCTGTAGAACCATACCGTTGAAATCGCTACAAAAACAATTTCATGTTTCAATAATACGTTTGCATTTTATCAGGCGATGGTGATTAAATGGTGCTAAAAGATTTTTTTTAAGTATTTAGTAACAAAGTGTTACCTCTTTTCCGAAAGTTAAAGGGCGGTCATACGGTCAGAATTAAAAATAGACTTATGGGTATGTCATGATAAACCAATTAAATGTCAGATCTACGGTCAGGGGTGGGGATGGGTGAGTTATTTCTTCATGTCAAGAAAAACCTGAACATAGACATGGCAGCGATGACTATGGCGGGAGATATGGCAGCGACAAATGTATCGCGAATGTAGGAGGGGTAGGATAATTAGTCGTGATGTTAAAAGAACTAATTTAAAAAATTCTTTGGGATTCAGAAAGATTCTTAAGAGGGGCCTGTAAACAATATATCTATCTATCTATCTATATATATATATATATATATATATATATATATATATATTATATAATAATTATAACATAGGTAGTTACTATAAACGTTATTTTAGCGGACACATATTTGAGTTGCTATCCCAGATATTATTTTTATTTCATAAACAGAGAAATTAATAACAACCGGCCTAGATTAAGAAGTCTTACACAACGGGTAATGTTCTTTCCTTAAATACCTCATTCAAAGCTTGTCCGGTTAGATTTGTCACGTTTACATATGTGAGTTGCTATCTCAGATATTATTTTTTGTTTTCTTAAAAAATGAAATGAATAAAAACCGGCCTAGAATTAGAAGTCCTAAACAACCAATAATCATCTTTCCCAAAATACATCCTTCAAAGCTTCCCCTGTTAGACTTCTCAAGTTGACATATGGGTGCTGCTATCTCAGATATTATTTTTTATTTTCTTAAAAAATGCAATTAATAACAACCGGCCTAGATTGAGAAGTCTTAAACATGCCTTTATATGACTAGGATCCTTTCTTAAATACCTCATTCAATGCTTGCCTCGTTAGGCTTGTCATATATATATGTTTGAGTTGCTATCTCAATTATCATTTTTCATTTTCTGAAAAAATGAAATTAATACCAACCGGCCTAGATTTAAAAGTCCTAACCGACGAGTAATATTCTTATCATTTGATATCTGGTGGCTCCACTCTTTGAGAAGGAAAATGCTTTTGAAATGAACAATGAAACAAGTTCAATGACTGTAGGATGTACACTTTTTCTTTTGGTATTACTTCTCTATACTTTTTTACTGTTTACGAAAAAGTGATAGTCATTCAAACACGTGTGTCCACTAAAAAAATAATATTTATTTTAATAAGAATTATTATATATATATATATATATATATATATATATATATATATATATATATATATATATATATATAAATTTAAGAAAATCCGTTGCTATGTAATATACTTGGATCCTAGTCATATAAAATATTCAAACTGGTCCACAAAAAGAACTCAATATATTTATTTTTGTAGAGCAAGTAATTATTAAACAATCCAATCAAAAATCACTTCATATTAGGTTTAGCCTATTTCAGCAGACGAAGATATCGATCTTCTCTCTTATCAACCCCGGTGTGGACTGAGTGCATGTCAGAAATAGAAATTTAACCGTGAAATCTAAAATAGAAAAAAAGTGTTTTAAGCACTGATACAGAATTTATCCATTTCAATGTTTCAGTCAGACGAAAGGCACGAGACAGGGATCAGGGGAGGGTGGAAGGTATTTGTCTTGAAGGAAAGAAGTTTCATAAAATTAAACCCGAATATTAAGCTCATGTCATTAATTTGGGGTTATGTGAACAATGAAATATTAATTTAACTTAAAAGTCGAATAAAAATATATATACAAGAAAATTTCGGTTACTGCTTCGCACAAAAGACACTTGTTAAATATCATAAAACATGTGGAAAGCTGAAGTTAACTGTCTAGACGTACTAATCCGAATATATTGTATTTGGGATTCACGACATTGCTGGTGTAAGTCGTTTCGGTGTTGTGCAAGCTTAACGCAACGATAATCTCAACACGTGAAATGCTGAACATTTTCACTTTGATCAAACTTGTAAACAATTAATATATATATATATATATATATATATATATATATATATATATATGGAAGAAATTATAGTTGTCCCAACGATGAAAAGTGTATATTTTAAAAAGAAGAAAGTAACCGCAAACTTTTTTGGTTGTAATATGGATTTTTTTTAAATATATATTATACTTTATTTTCCATAATTTTGCAACACGTGTTAAGGGTCTCGCGACGTT
>CAHIKZ030000196.1:1197500-1220000 GCA_903632075.3 Acanthosepion pharaonis | reverse complement strand
TATATATATATATATATATATATATATATATATATATATATATATATCCAAATCTGTTCATTATCTATCTATGTTATCTATCTCCTGTCTGTCTATCTCAATATTTTCCTATCTATCTATCTATCTATCTATCTATCTATCTATCTATCTATCTATCTATCTATCTATCTATCTATCTTCCTGCCTGTCTGTCTGTCCATCTATCTCAATATTTTCCTATCTATCTATCTATCTATCTATCTATCTATCTATCTATCTCTATCTATCTATTTTTTTGCCTCTCTGTCCATCTATCTATCTCAATATCAACTCGACTGTCTTTCTGTCTATCTCAGTATTTTCCTATCTATCTCCGTCTTGTATCTGTCTAGTTATCTCTGTCAGTTTCTCCATATCTATCTATCTATCTATCTATCTATCTATCTATCTATCTATCTATCTATCTATCTATCTATCTCAGTCTATACATCTTGCAAACTCGCTAGCTAGCGAGTGAGCAATCTTGCTGAATTCTGTTGATACCTATCTATTTAAATACCGAATGAGCCGGCTGAAGAATTTCGTCTCTTCGTGGCGACAATCACCCTTTTTAGAGGCTTCCTGGCTTTGCAGAAACCACCAAAATAAATGTGTAAGCTCACTCACGCGTGTGTGTGACTCTGTCTGTGTGTGTGATTCTTTGTTTCTGTGTGTGTGTGTGTGTGTGTGTGTGTGTGTGTGTGTGTGTGTGTGTGTGTTAGATTAAGGGAAACTCAAGAGTTAAAAGTACGCGCTCGTGCCACGCGTACAAAAGTACTATAACTCATACCCTCCACCAACATTTGAACATCCCTTCCCAACCCCATCTGGTCCCTGTTGTTCACCCTATCGCCCACCCACTCTGGAAAATGTTGAATCTCTCCTGACATCTGTAGTCGTGGTAGCAACAGCAGCAGCACCAGTAGTCGTAGTAGCGCATTTAGCAGGAGGAGAAGAGAAAGTTGCTATCGTAAAACTAGTAGTAGCAGTAGACATTTGCATATGCCGTTCTAATAGTCATTGGCGATGTAGCAAGTTTTGTAGCATCAGTTAAAATAGCAATGGTGTTATTTATTCACAATAGTAGTTGTAAAATTATTCGTAAAACGCAAATGGTAGCAGTATGAATGTCAGAAAACATTTTTTAGTATGAAAAGATGGCAGGGTTTTAATGAAAAAAAAATAATAATAATTTTTTTTTAAATTTCTAATTATAAAAAAATCCCTTTTTTCTTTTTTTTCATTCTTTTTCTTCTTTACCCTGTTTTTCATAACATTTCTCGTTCTTTCTTTAAAGTTACCCATTGCCAACACACATTCATTTATATATATATATATATATATATATATATATATATATTGTGTGTGTGTGTGTGTGTGTGTGTGTGTGTGTGTGTGTGTGTGTGTGTGTGTGTGTGTGTGTGTGAATTGTTCTGCTCTTATTTTATTTTGGCAACATTCATAAATCGTATCTATCGTTTCGGTGCATCTGCAAACATTATTTTCGGGAAATTTGACTCGGTGGGTAAATTAAATTTTTACACACGAACGTGTGCACGCATACGCGAAGAGGAACGGGCACACACACGCGCGCGCGCACACGCGCGAACGTTCAGGCAAACGTACAGGCACACGCGCTCACTCACACAGAAACAAACACGCGCGTGCATACACACACGCACACGTGCGCGCGTGCGCGGGCGAGGGAACATGTAGATCTTCACATACTTAACTCTTCTTAATGTAAATGATTTCTCAAAATACTTGAATGTAAGTTAGTAAATATTTATGTGTTAATCATATGTATATGCGTGCATATTCGTTCATTCTTTCGTAACTCTCTCTCTCTCTCTCTCTCTCTCTCATACACACACACACACTATCTCACTCTCTCCTTCTCTCTTTCACACACACACACACACGAACAAACACACGCATTCTTCTTTTCTGTCCTCCCCTCTAATAATTAGTCTGTCTGTCGCACATTCTCTCGCTTCCAACATCTCTCTCAATTGGCACGTCTTCACACAACAGAAGCATACTCACTAATAAGCCTGTCTATTTCTCCCTCTCTATTTTTTATTCTTACTTCTCTTTGTTTTCTCTCCTTCTCTCTCCTTCTCTGCCTTTTTAGCTCTTATCCGGCCTTTCTTTTCTTTATCTATCCGTTTTCCTCATTTTACTGCTACTGACTGCCTTGGACATACAAGCGTTACCGTTTTTCGGTCTTCCTGGCCCTACCAGTGTTGTGTACCATGCCGACTCAAAATTCTATATAATTAATTACTGTCTCAGGCTTCATAAACTCGACAAAGGCAGAAAAAGCAACAAAACTTACACCATGGAGCAATAAATATAAGTTTCAGCTGACGGATGTCACTCAGAGGAAGGACTTGGCTCTAAGCAACGACTGGACTCATAGTCGGACACCATACTGGTTAAGGATTATTTCTCGGATTTAGAATCTGTGGCATATCATGGGGTAAGTAATTTTGGCATACTATTGTGAACGAGTGAATGAAGAGAATATATATATATATATATATATATATATATATATATATATATATATATATATATTCAATGCGAAACCTTTTTTTCAGCATGTTGTAATCTTCGTATTTTAACAAACATTTGTATGTTTATAAATTAGAAATAATAATAATAATAATAATAATGATAATAATAATAGTTCCATACATACATAGACTTAGATGTAAATGGACATAGGGAGATAGATTTTGATATGATTGGATACTGATATATATATATATATATATATATATATATATATATATATATATATATATATATATATATATATGTCAATCAATACACTTATATAGATAGATAGCTAGCAAGCAAGCTAGGTAGCTAGATATGTAGCTAGCTAGCTAGCTAGGTAGCTAGCGAGCTAGGTAGCTAGATAGATAGATAGATAGATAGATAGATAGATAGATAGATAGATAGATAAATGGAGATAGATTGTATGAATACAAATTGAAAATTATGTTGATACAAGTGAAATGACCATGAAAATTGGTAATTGTTGTCACTTCGAAAAGAACTAGGCCAACGTTTCGACTAGTTACCTTTTATTATCTTCAGTGGTATTTCGATGATTTCGGATTTCGGTAACAAAACATGTTGTAGGTACTCAGCATTGAAGTATGGCACGCGTAGCAGTCTCCAAACATAGCTACTTTTAACTATCTCCATACAAAATGAAAAAAATAAAAATAAAAATAAAACGAAAGTCATACGTAGGGACAAAAATTGCTATGGTCTCTCAAGAAAATACTTCTTTCTTTCTTTTTTTCGTATAGAAAGCAAAAAGAGTGTTAATCACTTTACATAAATTTGCAATGAAATAAAAAAAATAAAAATTAAAAAATATATTCAGAATTAAAAAGAAAATAATAATGTGCTCACAAGCCGACGAAATGATGTGAATGTTTAATACAATTCTTATTTAAAAATCTATGTTTTGAATGTTTTTCCTTTATTCATCCTGTTGGCTATTTTTTTTCATTTTTTGTTCTGTATATCGACGCGAAAAAAACTAGAAACATCAGATTTAAAAAAAAAAAATAAAAAAATAAAAATAAAACAAGAAAAAACAAGAAAAAAATTTTATAGCGTTCAGCCACGTCGTGACTTCAACGACAGCCATTAACGACAAACACTTAAATAAAACTATATACAATCGTTTTAGGAAAGATATACGATAAACGAGAAGTTGCTGAAAAGATCTTGGCGCGCCCCACATCTTCAAATCTGACCAAATGATCGAACATCAGCATTTCTTTTGGAATCACTTCCAGTTCAGAACGATAACAAACACACACACACACACACACATACATATGTATATATATATATATATATATATATATATATATATATATATATATATATGGGAGTGTGTATGTGTTCAATTCAATACAACGAATTGGGAATGTCGGTTGTGCTTTTTTAGTGAGCTTCTCGAGGGGTTGTAAAAGATCTTGCCGAAATTGTGTGTAATGTTCTAATTATTTTTCAACCACCATTGATCCCATTTGACACAGGGGAAACAAACCGAAATGCTTTACAAACATTCGCTGTCCGTTTTATGTAATGTGACATGTTTAAATTGAGGACTGGGGCCGAAATACACACCATTTAATATACATTCATATAGGGTGTGTGTGTGTGTGTGTGTGTGTGTGTGTGTGTGTGTTATTTTGAATAAGGAAGCTTCATTTACACCATTACGTATGGGTCACAAGGTCTCGACGTACATAAAAAATGATACCCAGTCTTTTTGTCAATAAAAGACTGCGGTACGAGTTGAATCCCTAGATTTTTAGCGGTTAATAGACATCTTAATAAACATCAACTGACGAATCTCTTGAAATTCTATGACAGTTCTCTTTGCTTGAAACGAAAAATATTCACAAAATCTATGAATCTAGAGCGGAGAACTTTTTTAAGGCTCTTTTGTTTCTGAACACTTGAAACATTTCTAGTCAAACCCGATATAACGATAAACATCGAAAGCTTTTCTTTCAAACTTTATTCTGATATTTATTATTGCTTAACTTTCAAGTAACAAACATTATTTATGTGGTTCTGTTTATAAATGGTAATGATATTGTTAGTATTAATCGTTTCCCTATAAAGAAAATATTTCATTTCATTGACCGAACAGCCAGTATTACTGTCGGTTGAAATTTATAAAATCTTTCTCTTAAAACAAATTTTCAGAAAAATAGATTTCTCAAACCCTGTAGCTGTTATCGCTCTTTCCCGTATTGATTAGGGGTTTCTATATATATATATATATATATATATATATATATATATATATATATATATATATATATATATGTATGTATTAAAGAAAATTTAAAGAATATATATATATATATATTAAAGAGAAAAGAGAAACCACAAACGTTTTTGGTTATAATGTGATTTTTTTTTAAATATTATACTTTATTTTCGATATTTTTTGCTACACGCGTTTCGGGTCTTGTGACCTTCATCAGGTGAAGAATGGTTATTTCCACACATTGTTTAAAGGAATTACTTTTTTCTTGTGTTTTCTTATATTTAGCCATTGTCCTTTGTGTGTGATCAGTCAGTTATGTGCCATGCGTGATACACGCTTAGGCGATCATGTACCTTTCGATACATGACTGATGAGGCAGTTTTTTTCCCGCAGTAGGTTGCCATTTCTTTCTGCAGTAGGTCAGTTACCATCCAAGACTATAGAACACGGTCTGTCCTGCTATAGCTGGGGTGGAGAAGGAGATGAGTCATACCTTTCCCAAGGGATATTAGTACGTAATTGAATGTAATGGATTCGACAGGAATTCGAACTCGGCTCTCCGATTCCTTCACGGTGCCTAAATTTTTTTTTGTGCTTAAGAGGTAATAAAAGAATTAGAATTGGTCAGAGAAAAAGGAATGAATAAGGTATTTGCTCTTTTCAGTATTGATTAAAGGGGTTTCCTTCCTAAACTTTCACTTGAAATAGTGTGGAATGTCAACACCTTCATTAGATACTTATTGTTTCTTAGAGTTACATGTGAGATCCATGTTACTAAAATCATCAAGTAATACGATTTCTATTGTTTGGAATAGATCTTTGTTTTTAATTATAAAGCACCAGTCCACAATAGTCTTTGTGAATTTGGACATCGAAACACGTAATGTTAAATGAAGTGACATATATTGTGGCAATTTCCATATTTAGCAGTAGGAAGCTTCCCAACTTTTCAGGGCCATCCCCAGTAGAAGTATTGATGTACGGGCAGCTAGAATAGAACTAAGAGGGCCTACCTAGTGAATAATATTAATGACATAGAAAAAATAACTGGTGATAGAGAATGGAATGTTTTCTAAATCCATATATATATATATATATATATATATATATATATATATATATAAAAAATATATATACGTGCGGTGGGGGGTGAATAGGGGATACCAAAGTAGGTATACAGTAATGATAAAAAAAACGTGCACACAAAACGCATTGTATTGATTATATAAGCACTAATATAATACTGGTATAATACTTACTGTATATATATATATATATATATATATATATATATAGATAGATAGATAGATAGATAGATAGATAGATAGTAGAAATAAGGAAAGAAAGTAAAAAGGATTAATACTTTAAAAGGAGTGAGTTCAGAAGATTGAAGATAGATACATAGATAGATAGATATGAACCGGTTGAAATAGATAGATAGATAGATAGATAGATAGATAGATAGATAGATATTTCTGTATATCCAATTGACGACAATGTTCAGTATTCGATCACTCGTGAAAGAATTTCGAATTTTTCCTCAAGGGAGGAAGTTCTTCGTCAATCTTATGGTTGATGCAGCACAATCTTTTTTTTTTTAATCGTGATTATTTATTTTATAAAAACCTAAACAATATTTATGAGATCTATCAACATTCAGATCTCATTTTAAAAATCTCAGCAATGGTGCAAACATCAGATTTTTGTGGCTGTAGTGGATGAGGTACCTCTAAATCTAACCGAGAAGTATTCAGCAGGCTCTCCCCACCACACACACACATACACACACACACACACACACACAAGCCATCATTTTTATCGCACATGTGTTCGTTAGCAGATTTACTGAAATTCAGTAACGTTTTTGGTTATAATGTTATATATTTTATTTTATTTTATTTTCCATACTTTTTGCTACACTGGTTTCGGGTCTTGCGGCCTTCATTAGACGAAGACTGGTTATTTCCACATATTATTTAACGTAATTTCTTTTTTCTTATGTTTTCTTATGTTTAACCATTGTCTTTTGTGTATGGTAGTAATCCAAATTCATCTTGGACTGGCGAAAAAATCTTCCTTTGCTTATGATGTAATAAAACAATTAGGATTGATCAGAGAAAGGGATAGAAATGAGGCCTTTGTTCTTATCTTTTTATGTCGTATGCATATTTTTAAACCTTTCTCCATTTTTGTGTTTTGTATGTGCGCGCGAGTGTTTTTTTGCTAGTAGGTGTATATATATATACTCCATCTCCATCCATATTTGTTTTTGCCAGTATGTGTACATATATTCCTTCTCCATGCGTATATACTATACATTATAAGGAAATCTATACAGTAACTAAATGTATTTTGCATGGTGTGTTTGTGTATGTGTGCATGTGTGTGGCACGAATAGTGTGTTTTCCCACTGTGCGTGTATGGTGTCTGTTTCTGTGTGTGAGGTTATGATCTGTTTAGTGCAGATTTAAATTTGTCTATACAGATTTGTTTCTTGTATTTATAGGTAAGAGCAATAGTCTGTTTGATACATTGGCATAATTTTAAATTTACCTTTGTGGTAGTGTTGAGTTTCCTGTTGTCTGGTAATTTAATGTTGCTTTTGTGAAGGGAAACTCTGTTGTTTAGTGTTTCGGTGATACATATATAGGATTTGTTGCCTTTTGTGCACTTGATTGCATAAATAACATTTTTGATAGTTGCAGTTTTTCTTTATTGTGAATTTGCCCGTTGTTACGTTCTTTTTAGGGTTCGTAGTTGGTCTGAAATTTCTTTTTTCTACTCGTTCAAAACTTTTGTTTATTAGTGGTGTGGGTAACCTCGTTTTCTGAGATTTGTAAGTATTTCTTCTAGGCGGGTTTTTCGGAGGTGTTCGTCGGTCCCTATAGCACAAATCCTATGTGTTGGGAAATAGGGGAGGAATTTTAGACAGCCTTTTGGGGTGATGGCTCTTGAAATGACGATATTGTTGAGTGCCTGTAGATTTGTTGTAGATCTATATGCGCTTGAGTTTAGGGTAATTTTTAGCACGAATAGTTTGTTTGAACATTACTAGTGAATATTGGGATCACTGGGAGAACAATATAAAATTCAATATGAAATTACCAAGGATTAACATACCGTAAAATAAATCAAGTTAACACACATACCCCATATATATATATATATATATATATATATATGTATATATATGTATAACCATACTATTTATTAAACGTTATTATAGTGGATACACGTATGTGAAAGAGAGGCCACATTATTATTTTTGTTTTAAACAGTGGACATTACAAATATCGGCCAGCGCATTCAAGAAATCTTAATGAAATAAATGTGCTCGCCGACAGGAATAGAACACGCCCCCTTTGTAGGAGAAACCACCATAGTAACTTCCAACCAATATCTATATATCTATATATGGAATAATGCCAAACCTTTAATATATATATATATATATATATATATATAAAGAAAGGGATTTTTTAATTATTAATCTGACAGATTTTATGACTTAAACGTTATTTTTAGTGGATACTCGTATTTGAGTAGACGCCCCGTTTATTTATTAAACGGTATATTTGATTATTTTCGTCTAGCGGCCCGAATATTAGAGAATTCTTATGAGGGAAAAATATACACTGTCTGGTGCATTTTAACCATTAATCATCTTTACAATTCAATAAACAGCGTTTTTAAAAAGTACATTTTGTGGATATCAATATATATATATATATATATATATATATATATATATATATATATATATATATATGTATGTATATATATATACAAATGAAATGAGAACGAATCAAATACAAATTCAAACGTTCATAACATTAATTTAAAATAGAGCTCAAGACAAAAGTAGAGCTATAATTCTTCATTATAGGTTATTACATTCGTATGTATGTGCTGCTCATACACCTGCTTACAATCACACGCACACAGTTACACGGGCACGCACACCCCTACACCCACAGACGCACACACACACACACACTCTCTCTCTCACACACACACACACATATATATATATATATATATATATATATATATATATATATATATATATATATATACACACACATATATATATGTATACATGTATATGTATTAGTATGCATGTATGTATTTATTTATAGCAATATATACCGATCATTTCGCATCATTCTATAAATATCACTGCAATCCCAACGAAGGAAAAACTGTTACACAAAAGATGAAAATGTTGGATATTTCATTCTAAATTAGTGTTTCTGGGATCAATTCTGCTAAAAGGTAGCATTGACGGTATCAAAACTATATCTGGATGACACTGATGAATATAATTAAAAAGAAATGAATGCCTTTATTTTGACCATATATAAATATATCCACACACACACACGCATGCACACAACACACGCATATATATATATATATATATATATATATATATATATATATATATATATATATATATATATATATATTCGAAGATATTAGCAGGCCGTTATAGGTTAGAACAAATGTGATCTCACAAGTGATTTCTCCATTTGTTTTCTCTCTCTATCTTTCATGGAAGAGAGAAAATCTCACGAATATAAGACATACGAAGCTAGTTAGATAGATAGATAGATAGATAGATAAGCTAGATAGATAGATAGATAGATAGATAGATAGATAGATAAGAACAGATAGATAGATAGATAGATAGATAGATAGATAGATAGATAGATCATAGCTAGTTAGATAGATAGAATAAATGGATCATGATAGATAATGAAATGAGACTGTATAACCTTTAGGAATTTATTCAAAAAAAGTAATATAATAAAAACCTTATTTAACCAAAAAGAAGTCGATAAACTGGTAAAATTTAAAAGATCTAAATTTAAATATGTTTTAAGAAGGAAGTTACAAAACTAAAAGTTTTATAAAGAATTCCATTAAAAGATCATATATATATATATATATATATATATATATATATATATATATATATATATATATATGTATGTATATAAAACGTACTGAAATGGATAGTTAGACATATATATCTTAGATAAATTAGTCTAGTACAAGTCAAATGTAGGACTGAAAACATATCGGAAATTATGTTGCGTTGATCAGCCAAGTCAAATATTGCCTGTATGTTGTTTATACACTGATTCGAAAACCCATTAATGGTGACTATATATATAGGGTGCGACAAAAATATCTCCTACATATGTCTCCCCAAAATACCTCCCACAGAATGGTAAGGCATTAGTGACAATGGTGTCTTCATCTAAATAATATCTTACCATTATGTGGGGAGTATTTCCAGGAGGTAGATGTGGGAGGTATTTCTGCCGCACTCAATGTATATGTGCGTCTATATTGTACACGCATGTGACATTGTATGAATTGAAAAGTTCTCTGTGACATAATTCCGTCCAATATTTATATATATAGGTGTGTGTGTGTGTTTGTGTGTACACTTATATGAGCGCGTGGTCAAGTGATCCGGACATTCACTTTCCGACTCAGGTTCAAATCTCACCATGTCAGGAAGGTACCTCTTGATGCTATCGCCCTGAGAAGGTGATCCCAGAGCGTGGGGCACTTTTGGGAAATGCCTGAAAACCATGACCCGCAGGGTAACCATGTAAGTGAAATTGGGTAGGCGCAAACCGCTCGGAAGGCGAATGTGGTTGTGCTAACACGAAACCACAAGTTCATGATGACCGAAGATTTGTGCGTACAGCCCTTGTTTAAAAAAAAAAAACTCTTGATCCCTCCAGATTATATGATCTCTCCCAGAAACAGTAAGAGTTGCAGTATAAACCACAGGTGGGCTCTACAGTTGTTGAATAAAAACAAATGTGCCTGATTATGGCCATATCACGTTGAAACATCGGTTCCCGTATGATTACCGAAGTTAAGCAACGTCGAGCCTGGTCTTTCTTTTTATGTGTCGTGTCTTTTCAGGACGTAAGCGATCATGGCTCTCCACTTTTCCCTATCTCTTGTAGCTCTCAATAAGTTTCCTACCTCTGCCACCTCCCCCCCCAGACCACGTTCTGTCATCCACTTGCTCAAGCCCGCCAGGTATGTCATGCATTGTTTTCCCTTGTCTCTCTTCCCCTCTATTCGACTTGTGAGTATCAGATTCTCCAGGCCATTCTTTCTCATTACGTGTCCCAGAAATTTCATCTGCCTTTCCCTGATGTTAAGTATAAGCCTCCTCCTTGTTTGCACCGACTCTAAGACCTCATCGTTGCTTACATGCTCGGTCCATGATATCCTTAGCATCCTTCTGTAGAACCACATCTCCGTCACCTGACCGCTTGGGAATACCAGGTTCTGTAAGCTTGGATGTGCGGGTGGTGCAATGGATAATGGCTCGAAATTGTTAATCGGAGAACGGAGTTCAAATTCCAGTATAACACCATGACTGGTTTCAAAGATTGCCTGGTGATCTACTTTTTATTTCTAAAAAAGAAATATTTTCATTTTAAAATAACCGATACCATGAATTATTTGGTTTGTGTGAGGTGAAATTGTAAGCTTGGGTGGGATTTGTCATTAGATACAGTCTTAGGTCTGTTGAATTTGAGTTTTATTTTCATTTGATAAAGGAATTATACGTTGAAATGAGTGACACAAAGTAAGTCTTTACAGGACAGGTTTGTTTTGATCAGGGATATAACATTCAGGACAGGTTTTATCAGGGATATAACATTCAGGACAGGTTTGTTTTGATCAGGAATATAACATTCAGGACAGGTTTGATCAGGGATATAACATTCAGGACAGGTTTGTTTTGTTCAGGGATATAACATTCACGACAGATTTGTTTTGATCAGGGATATAACATTCAGGACAGGTTTGTTTTGATCAGGAATATAACATTCAGGACAGGTTTGATCAGGGATATAACATTCAGGACAGGTTTGTTTTGATCAGGGATATAACATTCAGGACAGGTTTGTTTTGTTCAGGGAATGTAACATTCAGGACAGATTTGTTTTGATCAGGGATATAACATTCACGACAGGTTTGATTTATAACATTCAGGACAGGTTTTGTTTGACCAGGATATAACATTCAGGACAGGTTTGATTCAGGACAGGGGGGATATAACATTCAGGACAGGTTTGTTTTGATCAGGAATATAACATTCAGGACAGGTTTGTTTTGATCAGGGATATAACATTCAGGACAGGTTTGTTTTGATCAGGAATATAACATTCAGGACAGGTTTGATCAGAGATATAACATTCAGGACAGGTTTGTTTGACCAGGGATATAACATTCAGGACAAGTTTGATCAGGTATATAACATTCAGGACAGGTTTGTTTTGATCAGGGATATAACTTTCAGACATAATTGACAATAAATACCTGTGTTAATCAGATCAAATTAAGGTGAGATTCTGAAACATGGAAAATGTTCCACTGAAGGTGGATATGGACAATAAAGGCCACCATTTTTTATTGGCCCGCTAGTGAGCGGAGAGCTGAGGTGGAGCTTCTCGTCTCCCCTCTGATAATTACTACATAGGGTCTTTATTTTGATTAGACCACCAATCATATTAGATTCTTGGGGTCTTTTCTTCCTCATCTTCAAGGCGTATTACACAAGACTATTGGTCAAGCGTTGTTATTGGCTAGCCAATACCATTGGTTAAGCATTATTATTGACTGGCCAATCAGAGCAGTACAAATGGGGTTTGTAAGCACATAAAAGCAGTGGCTGAAAGAGCAGAAGTAAGATCGATTTCTTGGACGTTTTCGGTAGGATTTTTATGTGCATATACTGGCCTATACAGAAATATGACGCGTCTTTAATATCTACCGATGACTATGAATACACTATCCTATGTTGTCACCAACGGTCAATAGGGTTTGTAACTACATAAAAGCAGTGGCAGAAAAAGCAAAAGTAAGATCGAATTCTTGGACGTTTCCGGGAGGATGACTACGAATATACTATCCTATGTTGTCACTAATGGTCCTGGGGTGGATTGCAAGAGTTCTGTGGCAAGCGAGGTTGCCACCCTCGGCAAACACTAATCATTAAACAGAAAATTCATATTAATGTCGGAACTGAATTTTAAACGATTTTCTCTTTGCTTCTATATTTCGATATACTGATATATACAATTTATAGATGTAGGAATGCGTAATGTTTAAGTTGATCCATACTAGATGTGAAAACAGGTCGACTTTCATAGGTTTACCCCCGCCCCCCACATAGGACTTGCAGAAAAGTTCTTAAAGATTCCGATCTTTCTAGAATCACTATTTCATGGTGCCCGTAAGTTTTTTCAACCTCAGTGCGATACTCCAATTTTATACATATGCATACACACACACATATATAAGTTTTCAGATATATATATATATATATATATATATATATATATATATATATATATATATATATATATAAATAGTATATATATATATATATATATATAAATAATATATATATATATATATATATATATATATAGTTAGAATTAGTTAGTTAGTTTAAGAAAATCTAGGTAATCCATATGGGTAAACCTAAGGAGGATAAAATCCAGAGAGCTCAATGTAAGTCCAGAGCAAATAATTTAAATAAAAACAGACCACTTTAAAAAGGGCTGTGGTGAAATAATTTATTACATGGAACTTTAAAGTGGTCTGTTTTTATTTAAACAATATATATATATATATATATATATATATATATATATATACTATTTACATTATATTGTCCTCATCTTTGCTGCCATATTTATCACAACGTTTCGGCCGTTTTACGCCCCGGCCTTCTTCAGGTGGTTGGAATGTCGAACTGAACCCTTTATTTCTCTTACTGGGGAAGACTGTTCTATTTAATGCATGACAGTTATCTCCTGTTAATTCCAATCTCCAAGTTCTCCACCGACTTAACCAGGTATTGAACTCACACTTTTGAGGTCCTGTCACTGGATCTAACTAACGCCTTTATCCACTGTGCCACTTTATCCACTTTATCCTTGAGGACATCTGTGCATGGATTTCTGGGTATTATAAACCTAATGTCTTCAGCAACCATTTTTACCAGTGCTCATATGGCAATTTTTGCTATCATTGCATATTTTTTTATTTACCCGGTCTGTCCTGCTATTTACCCATAGCTGGTGAGGGGAGAAGAAGAGTATCCATACCTTTCCCAAGGGTATTAGCACGTAAGTGAATATAATGGATTCAGCTGGAATTCGAACTCGGCTCTCCTATTTCTCAATCCGAGCCACTATCCATTACTCCACCGTGTCTAATATATATTTCTTAAACTGTTAAAGAAAATAAAAAATATCTGAGATAGCAACTCAAATATGTGTATCATATATATATAGTTTGTTTTTTCTAGGCTGAGGTCTGAATAGTTTTCCAAACCCGGCCTGTGTTTCGTTCTGGGTGCAAGGATGCTTTCCCTCCTCATCAAATTAATTCTATTGTTTACAAATATATTTATAGTTGCGGTGCTGACTACATAGGGAGAACGACTCAACGCCTGGACATGAGAATTAAACAACACATTCCCACCAAGATCAGGAATCACACCTTATCTTTGAATGGACGTGTCCCAAATACCTATGGTTCCGCCATATGTGAGCACCTCTTAAATAACAGAAGGTGTGCAGCTAATTTTAGTGCTGATTGATTCACTGTTCTGTCCCGGTCACACTCTCTATTTCATCTCAAGGTGCTGAAGGTACTTTATATTAGGTCCCGCAAGCCTTTCCCTGTGTAAACAGCGGGAATGCTTGCTGGGGCTTGCTGTTATTTGTCTCTAGCTCCTTGTGTTCAATTTTTCCCCCTTCTCAATCTCATTACACATTTTGTGTTGTTTTTAATTTAAGTTAAACCTCCTGTAGAGGCCTGAAGAGCGGAAGCGAAACCAGTTGCTTCGTTTTTAACGTCTTGCAATATTAAGCTACAAGCTTTTATTTCTGTAATTTGTACCTTCAAAATATTTTCATACATATATATATATATATATATATATATATATATATAGAGAGAGAGAGAGAGAGAGAGAGAGAGAGAGGATAGGATAAAGAACAAGTAGGAAACAGATCTCAATCTAACATGTTTCACTTTATTAAAGCTTCGTCAGAATTCAAGATACAAATGATAACAAAGCAAATAGACACAGATTTATGGCAAATTGTATGTTGTTATTGCTTAGATACGTGTCACGTGTAACGAATTAACAGATAATATTCAAATATGTGTGAGACACTAAAGTGTGTAAAAGTTAATGAGACCCAGCAGGACGTTTTGGAAAAAAAAATTTTTTGGAACACAAAAGAGACTTGCGATTAGATAGACATTCAAATTCTGTCCTCTTACACGACGTGGAACATAACTTTAATTTCATTAATACCAGCCTTACTAAACAAAGAACATAACACTTTAAAGAGAAAATATTATGAAAACATAAATATTACCAACTATTAACACACTTAAAAATCTACATTGCATCACCATTTTTCTACAGATCTATTATTCATGGACCTAACTCACCTCTTTCTAATATATAAAAATCAATGAAGATTATACAAAATACGCACGAGATATGCTCTAATAAAAAATCAAAGCAAAGCAAAATTTTTAAAAACATCCTCCTACGTCTCATTAACTTTTACAAACTTTAGCTTCCAAAAAGTTTCTCACGCATATTTGAATATTATCTGTTACTTCATTGCAAACACATCAAACACCCCTCACTAATAGAAAAGCTGTTACATAAGCTGGAATGACCAATAAAAATACAAGTATAAGAGAATTCAGTTTGATTGATTTGAACCTTTTAAAACCCTTTATTATACATTCAACACCATCACTTGAGAAGACACCAGAAGCGTTGAAGCAAAATGGCTATTTTTCTAGTGATTTTATAACATATTTATGTTATAATTTTCGAATAGATAATTATATTTGCTCTACTCTGTATTGAGCAATCTTTTAAGAATAGTATTTGTTGATTATTGAAATTTATTCCGTATACACCAATACTTAGAGATATGTAAATATGTAAATTGTGTATTGGGCAGTAATCCCTCTTTTATACAAGTTTTGTTAAACGCAACTGGAGTTAAGCTTTTTATTCATTTTTTCTTGTATTTGTACAAGTGTTGACTTTTCTGGACAGAAAGTGTGTAATAAGCTGTCCAAATGTTCTATATATCCGAGAACTTTCGGCTATTCTAAATAATAAAAGGAAAAAAAAACAACACTCACTATTATCAACTATGAACACGTCTACAACGTGATGACCGTGTTTGGAAAATTAAAAAAATAACATTCCCATTGCTATAGATAAACATAATGTATATAAAAATATACATATTCAGTTTTTTTTTTTAAATCCTTGATAAGGACTAATAGAAAAGCCGAGAGCTCTAGGATTTATCGAACATTTTAGCATTTTTTTTACACATTTTATGTCCAGAAAAGAAAACACTTGTACAAATACAAGAAAAAATTAATAAAAAGCTTAACTCCAGTTGCGTTTAACAAAACTTGTATAAAAGATGGATTGCTGCATAAATACATCATTATATATATATATATATATATATATATATATATATATATATATATATATATTGTGGTGAATATCGCACGGACGCTTGAAGTAACAACCATGCAATGTTGTTTCCTATGTCAACACTGTCTTTATCTGAAAATGGTTTATCTTTGATATTGACGCTCTTCCCATAAGCATATGGCAAATTTTGAAAATGTGTATGCGTGTAAGAGTGTGCACAATGTATCCGATTATATATATATATATATATATATATATATATATATATATATATATATAGTTACGCGTTTAAAATTTCATTCTTATATTATCGTTTATTTCGAACATTCAACTAATTTTCACATATTCTTTCTTAATAAATTTACTCGGATATTTTTTATTTGTTATATATATATATATATATATATATATATATATATATATATATATATATATATATATATATATATATATATATATGTCCCGTCGAATTCGACGTATGAAGATCAAGCAGATCAGTTCCTAGGAAACTGATAGCCCGACAACAGCACATGTGATTTGATTATAGTGGTGAAGGTTTCGTGCAGGACCATCCACACTTTTTGAAGGTCCGAATTCAGAGACCTAGTGCACTACGTGCCACAAGGTCACCAAACGACCCTCTGCAGGTTTTGAATTCAGAGTTGTCCTTCTCCTAGACCAGTTGCCATCCAAGGCTATAGAACCAAGTCTGTCTTGCTATTTACCCCTAGCTGGTGGGAGAAGAAGAGGATTCACACCTTTCCCAAGGGTATTAGCACGTAAGTGAATGTAATGGATTCGACTTCGCTCACCAATACCTCAATCCAAGCCGCTATCCATTACTCCACCGTGCCCTCTCTCTCTCTCTCTCTCTCTCTCTATATATATATATATATATATATATATATATATATATATATATATATATATATATATATATTTTATATTGAAAAATGCTCTTTCCTTGATATTGTGCACTTTAACACATAAGTATATCATAGCTTACAACTATAAGTTTATCACACTCATACAAATAATAATAATAATAATAATAATAATAATAATAATAATAATGGCTGGTCACTCGTATTTGAGGATACCCGTCTACTAGGGCGCCTAGCCAATCCATATTGTAGACGCTCGGACAGGCGCAATTTCTGTTTTGTCCAGCAACCACAGAGCGCACCTTAGGCTTTAGTTACAGTTTCTGGGAGAGAACGTGTTATATAGCGTGATCAACAATCTGAATGAGGCCAACACACTCAAACCCTCAGCATAATATATTTCTATAAGAAATATATTATGCTCATAATCTTATAGAAATATATGCTTATAATCTTATAGAAATATATTATGCTCATAATCTTATAGAAATATATTATGCTTATAATCTTATAGAAATATATTAATACTAACATCGTGCCTATTGAAAAAGAAAACATTGTGTACAGATCAGTGTAGCTTATGTGAGTTTTGTATAAGATTAAAATGTCTCTCTCTGCACCTCGTGCAGTAAGTGTGAAGTTTTACATATGTGTATATTTAATAAATTATTTTGGCACAATAGGCTCACGTTAATAATGATCAAAGGTACGGTGGAGTAATGGATTGTGTCTCGGGTTGAGGAATCGGAGAGCCGAGTTCGAATTCCAGCCGATTTCATTATATTCACTTGCGTGCTAATACCCATAGGAAAGGTATCAATCCACCTCTTCTCCTCTAGCTAGGGATGAATAGTAGGTTCTATAGCCTTGGTTGGCAGCCAGTCTAGGAGAATGAAAATTCTGTATTCAAACCAACCTGGAGAGGGTTGGACTCCGCCAGGTTATCTTGCCCAAGACACGCTAATCCTACTGCGGTTGCAGTACACGTTGTGCCTCCATGAGTCAAATGATTTAGGGGACTTGTGATCGAATACTGATCAGGAGTCTTTTGCTATACTTATTTTGGTTTAGTTTAACAGCAAGGATTGACATCACCACTGTAATAAGAATATGCAAATCTCCTTTGTTAACTTTTTTATTATATGATGAGGCATGTTTCCTTTCTTTTTATGTTTCTAAGGCTCCACAGAATACGACAAAAATCTTGTCACATCAAATAAAGAAATAATCACTAAGTAGCTTTATAGTAAATTTACTTTAGTTTAGGATGTGCGGGTAAACTGGGGTCGCTAGCCTTGTGTGCCAGCCGGTCTCGAAGAAGGATTATTCAGTTTTGAGAACTATGGAGAAGGCAACGGGAAACCACTCAACTGTTTACCAAGCAGTCATAGCGATTCATAGATAATAAAGAAATTGAATTTGTGGAAAGTTGCCAAGTCCTGAAAAATGTCATTTAAGAAAGTTTAGTCTGACTTAACGTGAAGTACCCAATGAGGATCGAAATCATTAACGAAGTACATGAAGATAATGTCAAGCCTCACAGGTTTCCTTGCAGTTTTGACTTGCTAAATTATGTGCAATGTGTGATACACGCTTAGGCGATCATGTATCTTCCGATACATGACTGACGAGGCAGATTTTTTCCGCATTTCTTTCTGCGGTATTTACCCTTAGCTGGGGGAGGGCGAAGAAGTGGATTCATAACTTTACCATGGGTAGTAGCACGTAAGTGAATTTCAGTCAGTTATGTGCCATGCGTGATACATCGTGTATCTTTCGATACTTGACTGACAAGGCAGATTTTTTTCCTGCAGTAGGTTGCTATTTCTTTCTCCGGTAAACTAGTTGCCATCCAAGGCTATAGAACACGGTTTGTCTTGCTATTTACCCATAGCTGGGTGGGTAGAAGAAGAGGATTCATATCTTTCCCAAGGGTATTAGCACGTAAGTGAATGTAATGGATTCGACTGGAATTCGATCTCGGCTCTCCGATTCCTCAATCCGAGCCGCTATCCATTACTCCACCTTAACTAAACCAAATTGTGTATAGAAAAGGATTCTTGATAACCGTTATTACAGTGAGACTATTTTTAGCTTAAATGCTTTAGGGACTTTTTGTCAGACTACATTCAATACATATGCACATATAGAAAACTTTATTTCTCTGTCCACACTCAGTTACAACTAGAAAGCTTAATCTGGCTCAAGGCCATAAAGAAGGAGCACGTAGAAAGATACGAATTCATTATAGCAGTAATGATCTACGAGATGAAATTACAAACTTCTCTACACTGAGAGCTACTAAGGAACGTTTTAGTCCAGAGATAAGTCTGACACGAGACCAATATATGATAATCGGGAGTAAGGATCGAACTCCTAACAGAAGTATCGACAGCCTGCGAGAGAGGCTTGATAATAATTGATACCATGGCAAAGATATCCAAAATATCTGTAACTGAATCCGAAGACTCAATAAAACGAAGAATGTACATTCAATGCAGAGGTTTTACTTATATGCAGACGTTAAATATCCCTTCGTAGTCGGCCGAACAATAGATTCTGTCTTTTGCTGTCGATACTGACGTTGTTTTGCAGAAGGGGGGAGCGGGGGGTCGCACGGCTTGTCACACGGCACCAGGAAATGAACGCTTTATGCAAATGTCACATTGGCTATTGCATTCCATTCGCAAACTTAACTTTGAAATGCAGAAAATAAACAAAGGGAAAGTATGTATTTAAATCAAAGTTATGACGATAAACTATTCAATTCATTCTGTTCTTATTCATATCTCTCTAGTGGTAATTCATATTTCGTCATTATCTATCTATCTATCTATCTATTTTAGTGCGTTTATATATATATATATATATATATATATATATATATATATATATATATATATATATAGTTCTCTTCATATCTGTGTTAGTCTGCTCATATCTATCTATCTATTTCTCTTAATATCTATGTATCTACCTGTCAGTGTATCTATGTATCAATCTTGCTCTGTTCAGGAACATCTTAGTTTTCTTAATATCTATCTATATATATCTATATGTATATATGTGTGTGTGTGTATACATATATATCATGTTCTCTCATCATATCTTAGTGTGTGTATATATCTATCTATTCTTCTCTCTCTCTCTCACACACACATATATATATATATATATATATATATATATATATATATATATATATATATATATATATAGTTCTGTCTATATGCATCTATCTTACTATGTTCATATATGTCTATCTTTCTCGGTTTATTCATTATCTATCTATCACTTGTTATTCAGCATTTTGATATCTATTTTAGGATAAATCCAAATTTATTCACATTTATAACCTATCTATCTCTGTCTTTGAATGTGTTTTATTATATATACCTTCCTAGTATTTCTTTTTGCAGTAGTCCCTTTTTTATCTGTTCCCCTCATCCTCTCTTCTGACCCCCTGACCTATATATATATATATATATATATATATATATATATATATATATATATATATATATATATATATTCCCCCACTATATATAAGACTGTCTTCATTGAAAAAAACATAAACATTATCTGAAGAATTCTCTTTGAGGGACGAAATGTTTATTATTCCTTTACCCATTATTATTCTGATATATAGATATGTATTTAATTTCTCTTATCTATCTATCTATCTATCTAACGCTATCAATACTAAGTTGGCTGAAATATATAATAAAATAAAATAAAAATGTGCAAGACAGAATTGTATATATATATATGTATACAATATGTGTGTGTGTGTGCGTGTGTGTGTGTGCGTGTGTGTGTGTTTGTATGTATGTATATATTTATGTATATGTTTTTAAGAGAGAATATTTCTTGTTTATCCGTTTATTTTCCTAATATTTTTATAACATATAGACCCCCACCCACACGGACTCATCTCACACGCTTATATATGCATATTAATTGCTCATGTCTTTGTTGTCTCAGTTTCTTTTTTCCGTGTCAGTTAAGAACCGTGACGATTTGTGTTATAATTCTTAATTATGTTAAGGAAGAGACAGAGAGAGAGATATACAGTGAAAGAAAGAAAGAAAGAAAGAAAGAAAGAAAGAAAGAAAGAAAGAAAGAAAGAAAGAAATATCGAACAGTGATGAAATGAAAAATAGAATGAGTGAAGGGAAGAAAAAAAAAACGGAAAAATAACCAGACTGAAGAATTCCAATCGATACACATAGGAACGCACAGTCAGTTCTACTTCTTATACGGCGTTAAAAATCAAACTCAAAAATAAGATTATAAAAAAAAAACGAAATAAAAGTAACCCCTCCCCCACGCAAACGACAAACCCATTCGTCACCATAAAAACTTACATTGTTATATACGTTATGTAAGTCTTAGAGCGAAAGATGAATTGTCATATCATCACTGCAACACACAAATATGCTGTTCGCTGTTTTAGTAGCATCGATATCCACCCTCACAATGGACTGAATGGCTCAGATCTGTGGTTAGAGAACTGTACCAAATGCCGAAAGGTCAGTGATTACTAAAAAAAAGCAAAATGATGACCGTTCCTTCCAAATAATTATAGGTCATTTACGCTGCCTGTATTGTAATGGGACTGAATGCATTTTTTGGTACAGCATTTTCAACACAAAATAGACGACAGAAATTGATCCTATACGATGAAAATACGTTACTATAATCTAGGGGGAGTGTTAAATTTGGTTAGAAGATGTACTACCGCAAGACAAGATGGCCTTTTATTTTGATTTTGCAAATCTTCTGTTTAGACAGATTTTTTTATTTGTATTCACCGACATTTCTCTCTTTCTTGTTGTTCTCTAACTACAGATCCGAACTATTCAGTATTTTACGAGCTATTAATTTCGATTGATAAAGGAGAACTCCCACAAATGTAGCCTTGTGCCAAACAAGATCAATCTTATTTTTCAACTATATGTATAAAAATATTTAACCTTCATTTTTAAAAAAATCGTTTATTCTTTAGTCTGGCAAAAGGCCAACAAGTAGTGGTAAAAAATGTGTAAAAGAAAATTGTAATCTAGTAGTCCTTAGCTGTTTTGAAAAATCAGCTATCAACAAACTGCTTTCACTTGGGTTCGAACGCAAATCACTGATACCAACTGGAAATATGCAACTACTTAAGTCACGAGATATATATATATAAAATAATAAACTTAACATAGTTTAGGGTACAGACAATTTGGGAG
>CAHIKZ030000196.1:1070000-1185000 GCA_903632075.3 Acanthosepion pharaonis | reverse complement strand
AGAGTTTTAAGTTCGAAATTTTGTGACACGCCTGTATCCTTCAACACTTGACCGAGGAATAAACAGAGAAATAGGAATTACTCACCGACAGATGTTTTTGTAGACGGTGTATTTTCTGGTGGAAAATTCAAAACTTAAAACCTTTCTTTCCCAGTTTCATTTTTGTAATATGGTTAATAATCTTGAATTGCCAGGTTTGATTGCTTACATATACGCATATGCACAACGTGCACACGCGCATTATATATGTATATTCATCGACATTCAGTGAGCAATAGGAAACTGACTGATAAGAAAGTAATGCACCATAAAATATATTTTTTTCTTATTTTTGTGTAACTCATTATTCTTTAGAAAAAAAAAGGACATCTGGACACAGTTAATTAGACAAGGGACATAAAATTAGTTTGAAAAATTGCCTAAAGTCACATTGAGCGATGAATTTGACATTTCTAGGTCTAATGCCCAGGGGTGTATTGGCGAAAAGTAACATCCGCATTGACTTAGAGTAATAATTAAACATGAAGCAAAAGCGGCGTGGGAAACAGTGCCTTTAGCTGTTTTGGTTTGGTTTGGTTTGGGTTTTTTTTTGGTGGGGGGTTGTACGTGATATCAACCTCAATGGGTCATTTAATGCCGACAAGATTTTTATTTCTGGTAATATTTTTTTCCAAAAATGTATTGCTGGTAATTTTTTTTTTTTTCAAAAATGTATTGTTGGTAATAATTTTTTTCTTCAAATATTCATTGTTCGTAATAATTTTTTACAAAAATGTATTGCTGGTATTAAAACCTATTTTTACACTTTAATAGCGTTTTGACCCCAGTTTGTGGATTAAATATTTGCTCAGAGCTGGGAACCTACCAGGTGCTATCACCTCGGGTTAGGGTAGACCTGGGAACACTAGCAATTAAGAGGTGGTTCCATGCTCCTCAGAACCTTCTGATCAGAAACCTTGCTGTCAGATGTAGTTTTAGCTGTATTGAATGACTGGAATTAGACATCGTAATTCTTACGTGCATATATTGGATAGGTTATGCCACCATTTGCCAAAAATATAGATCAGTGATGCTTTTTACAGTACCACCAAACTGCATTAAAAAGAATGATAATGAATTAATACAATGGCCGAATCAGTTGCTGGATTTCCACTTCAAGTCTCGTAACTCATATCATCCATATATTGCATCCGTTGCAGGAGTGGATGTGTTAGTTTAGAGCAAGTTTGGATTTAATAATTTCCTTTTCGATTTAAAAAAAAATTCTGGTCATATATGTTGGCTTTTAAAGTCTTATTCCTTTTAGGAAACGCAAAAAAGAACTTATACATAATTTATTAAATTCATTAGTCATACAAAGAAATACGTTCAACTACAACTTACATCAGAAGAATGCCACACTTATTAAAAGCGAAAATAACTTACATTGAATGAAAGTTCTGGAGAATGCCACTATTGAGATTTGCCAAAATGTTAACCTGTAATATTCCTTTCCTTCCGCAAGAAAACATAGATGTCCATGTTTTGTTTTTTTTCTTTAATTAAAAAAAACGGTTAAATCAAACTATTATACAGGATGTTCATAAAGTTCGTGTGCACTTTAAAAATGCATAACTTTTTTTGTATTTGCGATAGAAATAATCTGTAAAAAATGTTATAAAGTTTAATGTACCTAGTTTTAAGTATAGCTAAAATAACTAATGTGATTTCAAGCATTACTGTAAATCAGTTGGCAAATGTTTTCCGTGAACTGCAAAATCGTATTACCCTTTGTATTGCTAATGATGAAGGACAATGTGGAAACTTAAATAAAATTTCAATAAAAGCTTAAAAAATATAGATTTATCTCTTTCTAATCCTTTTTACAAATGATTTCTATCGCAAATACAAATAAAGTTATAAATTACGAACTTTATGGACAGACTGTATTATCTAAAAGAAGTACAATACATTAGTAATTACATTAATAATTTATCAAATTAAAATGAAATAACAAATAATAATTATATTAATATAAAAAAGAAAGTAAATATATAAACATCTTTTACTCCCATTCTTTCATTAGGCCCTAAATTAAATTACTTAGCAACTACCATAGCTTACCTTGACCCTCAGAGTTAGCCTGAAGAATAATTTTGGTCGTTCCTAAATTTTAAAATTTGGAAACCTCAAGATGTATTCTTTTTATATATACATGTCGTTTTGCAAAATAAAAACCTTAAAATTGCGTTGATAAAGTCCATTAAATAACAAAACCCGATGGTAAAGTAAATTGTTCCTTTTGTCATAATTCATATTGTCTTTTTATGGATATATAATTATTTATATCTGAAATTCTACGCACACACTCACACACACACACACACACACCCTCACACACACACACATATTTATATATATATAGTAAAGGTAATAAATCCATTGGTGTTAAAACTGATCCACAAAAAGATCTCAATGTATTTATTATTACAGAGCCAATAAATAGTATTACGCAATAAAATCCAAAATTACCTCATATGGGGGGGAGAGAGGTAGATCTATTTCAAACAACGAAAACTTCTGCAGTCAACCACTGAACACGAACTCAGTCTATATACCGGGGCTGAATAAGATTGACGAAGCTTTCGTTGGTTAAAATAGATTTACCTCCAATATGAGGTAATTTTTAAAGTTTTTGTGCTATACTATATACATATATTTTTAAGACATTTTTATATTTATACATTTCTTTTTTTTTATAGATACAAATATTTAAGTAAATGCTCTGTTTATAATAAACAGTATAAATAACATTTACCGGTCTGAATGTCCGAGAAATTGTCATAGAAAATATTCGTTCTCCGACAGGAATCGAACCTGTATCCTATACGGAACCGTCATTTAACCTGACATGCTTTAACCGATTGAGCCGGTAAATGTTGTTTAATACTGTTTATTATATAAAAAAAAAAAAAAACAGAGCATTTACTTAAATATTTGTATCTATAAAAAAGAATGTATAAACATAAAAATGTTTTAAAATAATTGTCGGACTTTGTCCATTTCATAATGTGTGACGTCATTTGCTTACATTTGGATACGCCATGAGCAGATATGAATGTACGTGAGAGATTCATGGAAGATTGAAGTTTAAAAACAGTAAAATCGACCTTGCCGATTGAACGATTCTACGTTGGTCGATCGGTTAAGTCTATATGACGGCTCCGTATAGGATACAGGTTCGATTCCTGTCGAATATTTTCTATGAAAATTTTTCGGACATTCAGGCCGGTAAATGTTATCAATACTGTTTATTATAAAAAAAAAACAGAGTATTTACTTAAATATTTGTATCTATAAAAAGAATGTACAAACATAAAAATGTCTTAAAATAATTGTCGGACTTTGTCCATTTCATAATATATATATATATATATATATATATATATATATATATGAGATGAGTATTTACATTATTCGGAATGTTATCTTGTTCGGATAATGTAAATAATCTAAATATATATATATATATATATATATATATGAGCGAGAGAGAGAGATAGACAGACAGATATGTAATTGCTCGTTACCGAATAAGGCAATTTGTAAGGGTGACTTGTGGTAGAGACCTGTTCAGGCATGTTCGTTTTACTTCAACATTCATGGGGCCATCCTATGGTTTATAATCCAATTATGCTGATCAGATGTTAATTATAATTTCTTAGGAAGAGTGCATAAGCTGACTAGATCAAGCACAGTACACTCGGATCTTCATTCACTGCTTTCGAACTGTTTAGTCTCCACTATTTCACTTACTGGTCTTGGGGCAAATTTCAGCCCGGTTTTCAGGCAATTCTCAACCATCCCGCACGTTTGGACTCGTGTTTCATGATCTGAAATATATCATTTTAATCACACGTCCACACGTCTATACATATACGCTACATACCAGGAAGGGCTAAAAATTTTATAGGCTGACTATGATGCTAGAGGCGTGAAATCTTGCATGCGTTAACTTCAACTCTTCTTATTACTAACTGCATTGTTTCTTTTCAAGTAAGATGGTAGGCTGAAAAGTTCATAGGCTGAATATGAAGGAGTGACGCTAGAGCTGTGAAATCTTGCATGCATTAATTTCAACTCTTCATATTAATGACTTCATTGTTTCTTCCCGTGCAACATCAGACTGTTCAAAGAAGCCTCTTCATCCTGTTAAACAAAAATTTGGTTCACCGATGATGTCCCCACGTAGCGGCGTTTTGCTTTGTCTATTTTTGGAATTTCTAGAAAGTGGTACTTGAGAATTATTTTTCCACAAAATTCTTTTTTTTAGATACATAGATAATTCTCTATTAATATATCCACATGATGTAGTTTTACTCGATCATGTTAACAAACTTAATAAAGTCCAACCCACAAAAGATTTTACCTTTGAATCTGAGGCTAACATTTTACCCTTTCAGTATATCATGCCATATAGAACAAATACTGACATTCTGTTGAAGAATTACAGAAAATGTATCAACATGAATGACCTTATTAATTCCTATTCTCACCACTTTAAGAGAATAAAATCTGCAATAGTTATGAGATCCTATTTAAGGGCACTAAGAATCTGAAGCCCCGAATATTTATCTGAAGGAGATATATAGATAGAAAAACATTCAAAAACCTCCAATATCCTCATTATTCAATCCACAATGCTAGAAGAAAAGCATACAAAATCTAGAACTACAAAAATGATAACAACAATAAAACAGCAATGATAACACTAAGAATAAACTAGATAAAGACATGCATACAATGCTACCTACAAACTCCTTAATATCTATTATCCAAAACAATTTATCCAACCTTAACAATATCGAAATAATTTAAACCACATCCAAAATTATTATGAATATAATCAGAAACTAAAATATCCATGATAATAATAATTCTGAAGCAGGTCTATATAAATTAAACTGTCGTGACTGTTCCTTATAATATATTGGAGAAACTTGCAGAAATTTAAAATGCCTCATCTATGAACACAAAAAGGTTCTAACACAACAATTTACCAAATGCATTAATCATACATACGAAGGTCAACTGAAAGGTTCATGTCTGACCAGGATACTCTTATGGAATGGGGAAAACTGAGGTTTATTTTTCAACATAATCCCCCTTGCGTACTGAACACATCTTCCATTGGTATCTCGGTGCTAGGATCCCATTGGTACAGAAGCTTTCATCAGCTAAGTGTTTTTTTCATATTGGGAAACAGATGATAGTCAAATTAGGAGAAAAGGGGTGATCAAACCAGTTCAAAGCCACACTCACGCACAGCAACCACTGAAACCAAATACTTGTGTGTTCGAGCATTGTCCTGATAAAAAACGACCTCTTTCATAAATTTTCCTGGTCTTGATAGCCTTTCGTAACTACCTCGGCATGTTAACATAGTACTCTCCATTGATGGCGTGGCCCTTTTGATGATTGTCAATAAACATAATGCCTTTTGCATCCAAAAAAATAACTGGACCATAAACTTCCCTCTAAATGAAACAACCATGGACTTGAAGCATGTTAGGAGGGTTGTTTCCATTGCACGGATTATCTTTGGCCTAATGTAATGAAACCAACACACACCTTGGTTTAGGATAAATTCAAGGAAAACAACTGGATCTGCCTTAAACAATGTCAGATTTTCCCGTGATGTGATCAACCTGGTGTCGTTTTGATCATGAAGACGTGGAGCGCACCGGGCAGAAACCTTTGTCATGTCCTTGAAGGCTAAAACTTTTCTCAGCAAGTATTTCCTAACGACACGACGTCAATTTTTTTCCATTTTCAAGAGAAGTCGATATTTGTTACTTTTGAAGTAAAGTAAAGGAACAATGTACTTATAAATAAGAAGATTTGAAATGAATGCATGCAAGATTTCACAGCTCTAGCATCACTCCTTCATAGTCAGCCTATGAACATTTCAGCCTACCCACGTACCTGGAAAGAGACAGTGCAGTTATTAATAAGAAGATTTGAAATGAATGCATGCAAGATTTCACAGCTCTAGCATCACTCCTTCATAGTCAGCCTATGAACATTTCAGCCTACCCCATGTACCTAGAAAGAGACAATGCAGTTATTAATAAGAAGATTTGAAATTAATGCATGCAAATTTCACAGCTCTAGCATCATTCCTTTTTATTCAGCCTATGAACTTTTCAGCCTACCCACGTACCTGAAAAGAGACAATGTAGTTGTTAATAAGAAGATTTGAAATTAATGCATGTAAATTTCACAGCTCTAGCATCACTCCTTCATATTCAGCCTATGAACTTTTCAGCCTACCCACGTACCTGGAAAGAAACAATGTAGTTATTAATAAGAAAGATTTGAAATTAATAAGAAGATTTCACAAATCAATTCATAGTCAGCCTATGAACTTTTCAGCCTACCCTTCACCTGGAAAGAAACAATGCAGTTATTAAGAAGATTTGAAATGAATGCATGCAAGATTTCACAGCTCTATCAACCTTTATTCAGCCTATGAACTTTCAGCCTGGAAGAAAAAGAACAGTGCAGTTATTAATAAGAAGATTTGAAATGAATGCATGCAAGATTTCAAAGATCATTCCCTTCATATTCAGCCTATGAACTTTTCAGCCTACCCCGTACCTGGAAAGAAACAATATAGTTATTAATAAGAAGATTTGAAATGAATGCATTTTTCAGCTCTAGCATCATTCTTCATATTCAGAAACTTTTCAGCCTACACACGTGCAGTTATTAATAAGAAGATTTGAAATGAATGCATGCAAACATTTCACAGCTCTAACTTTTCATTCCTTCATAGTCAGCCTATGAACATTTCAGCCTACCCCTACCTGTGCATGGAAAATGAATGCATGTAGTTTCACAGTCTAGCATCATTCCTTTTTATAGTCAGCCTATGAATTTTCAGCCTAAGAAAACAATGCAGTTATTAATAAGAAGATTTGAAATGAATGCGTGCAAGATTTCACAGCTCTAGCATCATTCCTTCATAGTCAGCCTATGAACTTTTCAGCCTACCCCGTACCTGAAAAGAAACAATGCAGTTATTAATAAGAAGATTTGAAATTAATGCATGCAAGATTTCACAGCTCTAGCATCACTCCTTCATATTCAGCCTATGAACTTTTCAGCCTACACACGTACCTGGAAAAAGACAATTAGTAATAAGAAGATTTGAAATTAATGCATGTGGAAATTTCACAGCTCTCCTTCAATTCATTCTTTTTTCAGAATGAGACAGTTCAGTTAAGAAGATTTCAATGCAAGAATTAACAGCTCTAGCATCATTCCTTCATAGTCAGCCTATGAACATTTTATTAATAAGAAGATTTGAAATGAATTTTCCCTCGTGCATATTCAGGAACAATGCAGTTATTAATAAGAAGATTTGAAATTAATGCATGCAAAATTTCACAGCTCTAGCATCATTCTTTTATTCAGTCAGCCTATGAACTTTTCAGCCTACCCACGTACCTGGAAAGAGACAGAGCAGTTATTAATAAGAAGATTTGAAATGAATGCATGCAAGATTTCACAGCTCTAGCATCATTCTTCATATTCAGCCTATGAACTTTTCAGCCTACCCACGTACCTGGAAAGAGAACAATGCAGTTATTAATAAGAAGATTTGAAATGAATGCATGCAAAATTTCACAGCTCTAGCATCACTCCTTCATCATTTTCAGCCTACCCACGTACCTGGAAAAACAATGAACTTTTTGAAATTAATGCATGCACAGCTCTAGCATCCTCCTTCATATTCAGCCTATGAACTTTTCAGCCTACCCCGTACCTGGAAAGAACAATGCAGTTATTAATAAGAAGATTTGAAATGAATGCATGCAAGATTTCACAGCTCTAGCATCACTCCTTCATATTCAGCCTATGAACTTTTCAGCCTACCCACGTACCTGGAAAGAGACAATGCAGTTATTAATAAGAAGATTTGAAATGAATGCATGCAAAATTTCACAGCTCTAGCATCACTCCTTCATATTCAGCCTATGAACTTTTCAGCCTACCCGCGTACCTGGAAAGAAACAATGCAGTTATTAATAGAAGATTTGAAATGAATGCATGCAAAGATTTCACAGCTCTAGCATCACATCTTCATATTCATATTTTCAGCCTACCCACGTACCTGGAAAGAAAACAGTGCAGTTATTAATAAGAAGATTTGAAATTAAGGCATGCAAGATTTCACAGCTCTAGCATCACTCCTTCATATTCAGCCTATGAACTTTTCAGCCTACCCTACCTGGAAAGAAACAATGCAGTTATTAATAAGAAGATTTGAAATTAATGCATGCAAAATTTCACAGCTCTAGCATCAAATATTCAGCCTATGAACTTTTCAGCCTACCCCGTACCTCAAAAAACAATGCAGTTATTAATAAGAAGATTTGAAATTAATGCATGCAAAATTTCACAGCTCTAGCATCAATCCTTCATATTCAGCCTATGAACTTTTTCAGCCTACCCCGTACCTGGAAAAGAGTCAATGCAGTTATTAATAAGAAGATTTGAAATGAATGCATGCAAGATTTCACAGCTCTAGCATCACTCCTTCATATTCAGCCTATGAACTTTTCAGCCTACCCCGTACCTGGAAAGAGACAATGCAGTTATTAATAAGAAGATTTGAAATTAATGCATGCAAGATTTCACAGCTCTAGCATCACTCCTTCATATTCAGCCTATGAACTTTTCAGCCTACCCCGTACCTGGAAAGAAAGTGCAGTTATTAATTTGAAAATGCATGCAATTTCATCTAAATCACTCCTTCATATTCAGATGAACTTTTCAGCCTACCCCGTTCCTGGAAAGAGACAATGCATTTAAATTAATGCATGCAAAATTTCATCTAGCATCATTCTTCATAGTCAGCCTTGAACATTTTCAGCCTACCCAACCTGAAAGAGACAGTGCAGTTATTAATAAGAAGATTTGAAATGAATGCATGCAAGATTTCACAGCTCTAGCATCACTCCTTCATATTCAGCCTATGAACTTTTCAGCCCTACCCACATACCTGAAAGAAACAATGCAGTTATTAATAAGAAGATTTGAAATGAATGCATGCAAAATTTCACAGCTCTAGCATTACTCCTTCATATTCAGCCTATGAACTTTTCAGCCTACCCACGTACCTGGAAAGAGACAGTGCAGTTATTAATAAGAAGATTTGAAATGAATGCATGCAAGATTTCACAGCTCTAGCATCACTCCTTCATAGTCAGCCTATGAACATTTCAGCCTACCCTCGTGCATGGAAAGAAACAATGCAGTTATTAATAAGAAGATTTGAAATGAATGCATGCAAGATTTCACAGCTCTAGCATCACTCCTTCATATTCAGCCTATGAACTTTTCAGCCTACCCACGTACCTGGAAAGAGACAGTGCAGTTATTAATAAGAAGATTTGAAATGAATGCATGCAAGATTTCACAGCTCTAGCATCACTCCTTCATATTCAGCCTATGAACTTTTCAGCCTACCCACGTACCTGGAAAGAGACAGTGCAGTTATTAATAAGAAGATTTGAAATGAATGCATGCAAGATTTCACAGCTCTAGCATCACTCCTTCATATTCAGCCTATGAACTTTCAGCCTACCCACGTACCTGGAAAGAGACAATGCAGTTATTAATAAGAAGATTTGAAATGAATGCATGCAAGATTTCACAGCTCTAGCATCACTCCTTCATATTCAGCCTATGAACTTTTCAGCCTAACCACGTACCTGGAAAAAGAGACAGTGCAGTTATTAATAAGAAGATTTGAAATGAATGCATGCAAGATTTCACAGCTCTAGCATCATCCTTCATATTCAGCCTATGAACTTTCAGCCCTACCCACGTTGGAAAGAGACATATTTATTAATTAAGAAGATTTGAAATGAATGCATGCATGAACTTTTCATTCAGCCTATGAACTTTTCACAACCCACGTACCTGGAATATTCAGTGCAGTTATTAATAAGAAGATTTGAAATTTTTCAAGCTACCCATTATAAGAAGTGCAGTTTTAATAAGAAGATTTGAATGCATGCAAGATTTCACAGCTCTAGCATCACTCCTTCATATTCAGCCTATGAACTTTTCAGCCTAACCACGTACCTGGAAAGAGACAGTGCAGTTATTAATAAGAAGATTTGAAATTAATGCATGCAAGATTTCACAGCTCTAGCATCAC
This sequence comes from Acanthosepion pharaonis, assembly GCA_903632075.3. Lineage (NCBI taxonomy): Eukaryota > Metazoa > Mollusca > Cephalopoda > Sepiida > Sepiidae > Acanthosepion > Acanthosepion pharaonis. Next base: position 1,174,787 of record CAHIKZ030000196.1, on the reverse strand, counting down.
TCCTTCATATTCAGCCTATGAACTTTTCAGCCTACCCACGTACCTGGAAAGAGACAGTGCAGTTATTAATAAGAAGATTTGAAATGAATGCATGCAAGACTCTAGCATCACTCCTTCATATTCAGCCTATGAATTTTTCAACCCACGTCCTGGAAAGAGACAGCCTATTAATAAGAAGATTTGAAATGAATGCATGCAAGATTTCACACTCTAGCATCACTCCTTCATATTCAGCCTATGAACTTTTCAGCCTACCCACGTACCTGGAAAGAGACAGTGCAGTTATTAATAAGAAGATTTGAAATGAATGCATGCAAGAATTCACAGCTCTAGCATCACTCCTTCATAGTCAGCCTATGAACATTTCAGCCTACCCTCGTGCATGGAAAGGAACAATGCAGTTATTAATAAGAAGATTTGAAATTAATGCAAGCAAGATTTCATCTAGCATCACTCCTTCACAGAATTTTTCTATCATCACGTACCTGAAAAAGAGACAATTCAGTTATTAATAATAGTCAGCTCATGAAGATTTCATTATTAACATTTCCTCTACATCCATATTCAGCCTATGAACATTTTCAATACCCACGTACTGAAAAGAGACAGTGCAGTTATTAATAAGAAGATTTGAAATTAATGCATGCAAGATTTCACAGCCTTCATATTCTGCATTTCAGCCTACCCACGTACCTGGAAAAAGACAGTGCAGTTATTAATAAGAAGATTTGAAATTTTGCATGCAAGATTTCACAGCCAGCATCCCCTTCATATTCAGCCTATGAACATTTCAGCCTACACACGTACCTGGAAAGAGACAGTGCAGTTATTAATAAGAAGATTTGAAATTAATGCATGCAAGATTTCACAGCTCTAGCATCACTCCTTCATATTCAGCCTATGAACTTTTCAACCTACCATCTTACTTGAAAAGAAACAATGCAGTTATTAATAAGGAGAGTTGAAATTAATGCATGCCAGATTTCACGGCTCAAGTATCACTCCTTCATAGTCAGCCTATGAACATTTCAGCCTACCCACGTACCTGGAAAGAGACAATGCAGTTATTAATAAGAATCCTTGCAATTAATACTTGCTAGATTTCTAGCATCACTCCTAAATAGTCAGCCTTCATACATGCATATATGATAGCTACCGATTTATTAATCGAGTATGACTATCACTGACAAGTTTGATCAATGCTTTTAGTTTTCGTGTGAATTATAACACATGAAGCCATCAAGTGACTTGCAAATCTCATTGCATATATGACAAACTAAATAGTTTGTTCCACTTGTTCGTCAGTTTTTGTTATGGATGAGACCGGAACGGTTTCTGCTAACGTTCTGACATACCCCACTTATTTCCACCGTAGTACTGATCACAATTTACCATAAGTTTACCAATATAACTCTTCTTGTGGCTAACGAGGCCTGTAATGGAGAGTGAGTGAGATACTCTGCCACATTCAACACACGTAAATTGATGGATTACTAGGTCAATGATTCCTTCCCACCTACACTAGCTGCGCTCTTGAGATTTTTCCCAACTCCTTACATGTTTCTGAAGGATTATCTTCATGAATTATACGCCTTCCACTTATTTCGATCACAAGTTTCCTACTCGAGTTCGTCTATATGGCAGGCTGCAAGACTCTTTTCAACAATCTATGAAGCGCATCCTTGGTTGATACTGCGGGGGGGTCGAGTACCGGATAGAAATTCACCGTCGAGCATTTGTGTGGGTATTCTGTTGTCGTCAATACGAAAGACATGGCCCACCCAGCGAAGCCTGTGTCAATGAAGGCGCACCTCCATGATGATTGAATTGGCCGTTTCGAGCACCTCACTGCCTGGTGTATGGTTATCATGTGGACACCAAGAATCGCTCTGAAACAGCGTTGATGCAATCTCTCCAGAGGGTTTAGAGTGTACATACATATACATTTCAATATTTAGGCAAACAAGTTTATTTTAAAAAGAACTGACAATGTCTGACTGTTTTAATTTTTTATTGTATTTTTCCAATTTGAAAATAAGGTGTTGAGTAATAGGATGGAAGTGTTTTAAGTAATTTCGACTGCCTCAGTCATTTTCAAGAACCAATTTGGTGTCTGTGTTGTAGGTAGAATTCCAAGATTTCCGTATTCTTTGGAATCTATGGGAGGTGGAAATAATCTTCAATGACATCATACAGTAACGACTATTAGGAGCGAGACCGCACCAAAAGGAATGCGATTTATATATATATATATATATATATATATATATATATATATATATATATATATAAATACATATATAGGGAGACTATATAAATATATATAATATTTACATATATATATATATATATATATGTGTGTGTGTGTGTGTGTATAGACTATATATATATATTATATATATATATATATATATGATGAAATACATATATATATATATATATATATATATATGAAGAAATATAGTCTTAAGATGCTGCTATATTTATGGGTTATGGGATAAAGTGTTCAATATCAGAGATAGGCGTGTGCAAATATATATATATATATATATATATATATAAAGAAAATATAGTTTTAACGTATGCTATATTTATGGGTTAAAGTGTCAATATCAGATTTAGAGTGCTATGTAAATATAAAAGTGGACATTGAAGTCAACACCCAGTGGTGTCAGTCTGTTTCATGCTTATTTGCGATATATATATATATATATATATATATATATATATATATATATATATATATATATATATATAAGGAAAAGGTTATAGTTGTTCTAACGAGAGAAAAGTGTATATATTAAAAAGAAGAGAGAAACCGCAAACGTTTTTGGTTGTAATGTAGATTTTTTTTTATAAAATATTATGTTTTATTTTACATAAGTATGGAAAATAAAACATAAAAAAAATCCACATTACAACCAAAAATGTTTGCGGTTTCTTCTTTTTAATATATATATATATATATATATATATATATATATATATATATATATGCTTCATTTCTGTTTATGGTTACTATTTAATAAATGTTTATCGTAGTGATTATATTGGTACCCTTTTCGTTTATCCTTGTTTTATTAACCCACCTACCAATTTTATATAAAAAATAACATTCCCATTGCCATAGATAAAAAAAAACAATGTAATGAGAAAGATATATATATACATATATATATATATATATATATATATATTCTTTTGAAGAGGTAATAGCCACATTTAGATTAGAGACTGAATGAGACGAAAAACTAGAGTAACAGAAGGAAGAAGTGAGCGAGAAGGAAAGAGAAAAGCAGAAAGCAGGAAAGAGAAAGAGGTTGAAGATGAAGATATCAATTTGGCGAAACGAAACATCGTCCAAATAAATGATTTGTGAAGAAGACATACACATTAGAAATAAAGAGAAAATTTAAAATATCAATTTTATTTAGGAATTTAAATATATATCAATTAGCAACTAAAAATTGCTTTATGTATGTAAGTGCGTGTATTTTGGTGTATATGTTTGTGAGTGGGCGTGTGTGTGTGTGTATATGTGTCCGCGGGCGTGGGTGTGTGTGTATATGTGTGTGCGTTCTTAATAATTAGCTGTCAATTTAGAGACTTCTATTTTCTCTATCTCGGTCTTCCCGTAAAACTATTATTGTTAGTTTCTATCTTTCTAAATCTTTCAATGTATATCTATCTTTCTTTCTATCTATCTAGCTAGCTATGTATAATATCTATCTCTCTCTTTCATTTTCTCTCTATATATCTATATATCTATCCATCCATCCATATATATATATATATATATATATATATATATATATATATATATATATTCAATAATCTGTTCATTGTATGCCTGTCCCTGTCTATCTACAATAATCTGATCATTATCTAATATAATACGTTCATTATGTCTGTCTGTCTACCTATCGATCTATCTCTCTCTCTATGTATATAGAAATATGCACACACACACACACACACACACACACACACACACACACACATATATATATATATATATATATAAATAAAAAGGAGAGAGAACCGAAAACGTTTTTGGTTGTAATGTGGTTCAAGAAAGGCATTTGGGTCACTAACGCACAAAAAAAGTTGAAACACTTTGCCTGATGAATGTCACGAGACCAAAAACTCGTGTAGCAGAATTATGGGAAATAAAGCATAATATATTTTTTTAAATTCCACATTACAACCAAAAACGTTTGCGGTTTCTCTCTTCTTTTTATTATACACACTTTTCTCACGTTGGAACTATTATAACCCTTTCCATTTACATATATATATATATATATATATATATAATATACACGCACACATATATATATAATCTCTTCATTATATCTATCTATGTATCTATCTATCATATCTTCATTATATTTATCTATCTATTTATCTATAATAATTTCTTCATTATATCTATCTATCTAGCTATATATATATATATATCGTAGTCTCACTCAATGATTCTACATTCTTATCCAGTGAATCCAACGCTGGCACCAACTTTGAGATTGACGAAAGTCGATTTTCAAAATCGACCGGCCAACCGCTTGAAAGATTTTCGCATCAGTAAATTCTCAACAACGCAAACGCTCAGTACATGCGTGTTCTTGTCAAAGATCTCATTCCCAAGTGTGCGGAACTATCTGTATTCCAGTCGAGCTATGAAAGATGTCGGCTGATTCTTTGAAACTTTCTTGCTCGAACAGAACACCCTCCTGAAATTTTTTCCCGTTTTCAACTTCTCCAGATAGCGATGTAACATGACGTAACTTTCGATTTGCAAAGCTCAGTGATATACTCTTCGACTCGAAAAACATTCACCTTTTTTTTTTACAGAATTTGTGATCTGTGGTGTTGCTTCTGTTGTACACTGATCAGTTATTTTATGACTTAAATTCTGCCGTACAATGATTCGAACGTAAATGTGTTTATATTGTAAAAAGATAAACACTTTTTACGGCTTAGCAACATTTTGCAGGTTATTTAAAAAACAGAAAATATTTTTAGATAGTAAGAATTCTTTGAAGATAATCACAATTTACTGATACAGGTCCCACTAATTAACCCATAGTTGGGGGGGAGAAGAGGTGGATTCATATCTTTCCGAACGGTATTTGCGCGTAAATGAATATAACTATCCCGACTGGAATTGGAAAACGGTTTTCCGATTTTCAATTCTGAGCCATTATCCGATACACCACCCGCACATCCATGTTTACTGAAACTGGTACTTCTAACCGTCATCCCCTCTTCCCGCATCTTCGACGGACTCTTGTGTCCCAATAACTGTTCCATTCAAGAAACCCCATTGAGAGGGCAACCATTTATCAAAAGCGGAGAAAACCCGGAGTCTTCTTTTTGACAATGAAATGTTATTAGCTTGATATTTGATGTATTGAACGTTACAAATAGATTTTACTCACCGACTGAAATCAACTGGCAGGCTCAGTTCGTCTAGATTTTTGGCGGGATCTCCTACACATAGTTATAAATTGAGACATGGAATCAGCCAAATAGTCTGCGGTATTTAACTCATCTTTTATTGAAACCATAGGTTCAAATGTATACCAAGAAAATATTTCTCATACCATTAAACAGTAAAATAAAATAGCTAGCACATTTATACATGACTCCGCTACCTTTACAAGAGCCATATCAAACCAAAAATGGAGTATTCTTGTCATATTTGGACGATAGCTGCCCAGTCCTCACTTTCCAGGCCTGATAGAGTTCAAAATGTCCTTTTGTCCGTCCTAGGTATGACGATAAACTACATCCCTGTCCTGGGTAAGACGATAAACTACGTCCAACAGCAAGGTCCCTGATCAGAAGGTTTTGAGGAGCGTGGAATCACCTTTTAATTGCTGGTGTTCCCAGGTCCACCCTGACTCGGGGTGGTAGTACCTGTTTGGGCCCCAGCTATGGGCAAATAGTTAACCCCCAAACTGGGGTCAGAACACTATGAAAGTGTAAAAATAGATTTTGATACCAGAAATACTTTTTTTTAAATTATTGCCAGCAATACATTTTTGAAGAAAAAATATTACTAAAAATAGATTTATGAAGGAAAAAATATTAACAGCAATATAAATTTTGTTGGTATTGAATAACCCATTGAGTTTGATATGCTGTAAAACAAACCAAACCAAACCGAGTCCTTTTGTGTGACAAATTACTTTCTTCCCTTCACTCTCTCTCTCTCTCTCTCTCTCTCTCTCTCTCTCTCTCTCTCTCTCTCTCTCTCTCTCTCTCTCTCTCTCTCTCTCTCTCAGTCGGAAATGGGGCGATCCTTCGCTGCTCTATTGTTACTACCATGGAAAGTGTTCGGAGAAACTGTATTCCTTGGTTCCGTCAGGTCAATCCTTCACGGCTAGGGCCCGTCATGCCACTTATATTGTAGCAAGCCAGCCACATTCCCCCATCCCGTATTCCATCGGCGAGAACAGCCACTTCCCGCGAACTACTCCTCGCTCTGTGGAACCGACTCTTAAGAGGATGATTCCCTGATCTTAACCTGTTCAAATCTAGGATTAACCCTTACCTCCCCCTCTTATCCGTATAAACTCCCTCTTAACCCTCTACCACAAGTAGCCCCAGACCTTGTACAGGGTGAACCTTACTGTTAAAAATAAATAAATAAATAAACTAGCATCATGAGACTGAACCGTATATATAAGTGTTATGGGACATTACCCATAATAACATAATGGACTATTCCATAGGTAATAAATACTGCGCCTCAAGAGGAAGCAGGGAGTTCAGTCTGAAGTCTGGAGTGAAGTCCGTCAAGAGTCTGTCAGTCAGTCAGAGCGAGCGAGTCAGTCGAGTCAGAGGCAGTCCGAAACAGAGTCGCGTTCAGACAATTACTACTAAACCTGATTGTTCGTACTAACACTTTCTACTTCTCTGTATATATTCCTGTTTGTAATATATCTATGTTATTCCATAGCCGTGTTCGAGTTCTTCTTTATTGGTTCTACCTTGGACTATCACCCGGGGTACAAGGAACTGGACCATAACAATAAGGTAGGAGGGATCTATAATTCCGTTCATCAAACTAGGCAACCTTTTCCAAATCTACAAATGTCCAATGTATGTGATCATTTTCGAATTGTAGCTGCAGTTTCGCGTTTGTAACAGAAGTGGAACCTGGTATAGTCTTCTGCTGCGGTAGCTCATCTGCTTCAAGGCTATGTGTTCAGATATGCTCTACTGTTAAGCTCTGTTCTAAAGAGTGTTTATTTTTTTACCACCGCTGCCTTTCTATCAGCTTGAAACACTCTGACCATTCTCCTATGAATTCTTTCATCAACAAGTGATTTCCACAAACAAAATTACAACACACTGGATTTCGTTTTCTGATCTTTATCCGTAAACCCTAGAGATGTTTCTGCCTGAAAATCCTAGTATATCAACAGTTTTCAAAATACCCAAACTCGACCGGCTTGCACCGAAGGGCATGCCGCATTCAAAGTTATCTAAATTAACTTTCTTTTGCATACTAATCCATGAAGTGAATTTAAGCAGGACACCATGACAATTTATAATCTTCATTACCCATTAACTTGTTGCTACGTCAAAGGGTAATTAGAAATTTGCATAAAAGTGCATTTGATCACGCGTACATTAATTAAGTTTCCAGTGAGTGTACCTTGACTAGTTCTGACTAGATTCTTCATCTTTATTGTTTTTTATCATTTATTTTATACTGATCTATATTCCAGCCATTTTTGAGGATGCCAGATGATTGTATTAAAATTGATTCTTTTCGGGTCTGTTTCATTGACATTGTTGTCTTTATCTGAACGTTTCGACCGCTTTCTCCTCCGGCATTTCTAATGTTGTTCATTTTCTACAGCGACTGGAACGTCAAGATAAAGGCAAGAAGAGCGACAATGGATCAATTTATGATTATAAAAACAACGTATCTCTGAAAATCGGAAACAAAGAAGAAGGGTCGAAGCATTGCGATAAAAACAACGGTATCGTGAAAGGTGGGCCGAAGGGATCAATTTTTAGTACAATGATGCTCTTTTGGCATCGATGATCAGTTACAAAATAAATAAAAAATTAAAGAATTCTATCAGTCTGGCTGCGCGAGATACAGAATTATGCCTATCGACTTATCAATAAAGGCGAAGCGGTGGTTGGTAAAAGGTCTTTAATCAATATTACTGCAAATAAATGCAGATTCTCTGGTAGTTTAAGATATTAAGGGCTTGGACGTCTTCTGAAAATATTAATTCCTTTTCAACTTCAATTCTGGTCAATATCCAATCTTCTTAATTAAAATGTGTGCTATTTGACAATGGAATTTCCTAAAAAAATTTATGTCCGAATTTCTTGGATAAGGAGTTATTACATACATTATTTACATAGAGTCTAATGAAAATAAAGATGGACAGTGTCTTGCAACTGTTCCTTACTTGCTCTAAGAGTTCAATGAGGAAAATTTGATTTGTAAACGTCCAATACTTACAAAAAAAGCAAGCTATCATCATCATAATCTATAACTGAGCCCCCACCTATAAAGAACGGTTCCACAACAAGGTTCCATGTTTTGAACGCTTGCTGTGCCTCTTCTAAACCTCAAATTAATTGAAACACCTACTTTAGTTTCTTTCTTTCACCATACGGTCAGTTTTACACCCACTGGAGTGACAGGGTGTAATCGATTTCTGTTTTTACCTCGGATTATGTCATTTGCAGTGGTGTACAGTAATATGAATCTATTTTCGGGGTGTATGATTAAATTTGTTTGGCCTTGAAAAATTGCATCAGATTTTTATCACACTTAGACACTATTATCTCAACTGTCGATTAGTTGTCCTACGGCCATTTTCTGCGATGGACATTACTCCAAAGAAGTGTACGCAAATTGTGCACAAACAAACTGGTAAGCCTTACCAGTGTGCAAATCAAAGTATTATAGACTGGTTCGGAACCTCTCCTTATTTAAATCCAATCGAGAATCTATGGTCAGTCTGTAAGGAACGACTTTGTGGAAGTAGTAACATGCGCACTGGGTCATGTCTCATGGGGAAAAAACACGAAGAAAAAGTAAATAATAATGGAAGGTTTTGCTTCAGTTAATTTGCACAAGTGTGTATATACAATTCATTGCTAAAGACATTGGGAAAATGGCTGGTTTAATTTATCGCTCTTAAAAGAATATGGTTCCTCCTGCCATGCTTTATCTTTACAGGAGCCAGGTTAGAGTAAAAATGGAGTAATTCTTATATCTGGTCGAGAGCTTCTCAATTCTCACTTTTCAGCCTTTTACGCGATCCTGTGGGAGAATTATTATTCACACTGCAACAAATTCCGGCATAACCAACGTCGTAAGCCTTTTGTTAATTTATAGCTATTTCCATGGCATATGTTCGAATGAACTCTATTCTTTAGTTGCACCAATTCAGACCTTGCAAAGAAACACCATGCTATTCCCGTGGACTGGAAAACAATCTCATTTATCTCATTTATTTCGTATTTCAAATATAAAGAGAAAGTATCACTCACTTTATCCGAAGAACTTTTATTTTGTGCCATAATCTGCCACATAGATACTTCCCTGAACGTAACGATCTTAATCTCTTCAACTTTCAATCCTCTTCAAGTCAAAGGTCTATCTATCTATCTATCTATCTATCTATCTATCTATCAGTCTCTCCAATCTATCTATCTATCTATCTATCTATTATCTATCTATCTATCTACAATAATCTGATCATTATCTATCTGTATATCAACTATATGTTCATTCTATCTATCTATCTATCTATATATATATATATATATATATATATATATATATATATATATATATATTTTTATATATATTATTTATATATATATATATGCACGGTACTTATTGGTAAGCGCTCAATAACAGTTATAGAGCTAGCATATTTATTTGGATTGACAGGATCACAAACTCACATCAATCCAACTATATATATATATATATATATATATATATTCAATATATATATATATATATATATATATATATTTCAATAATCTGTCCATTATCTGTCTAGCTATCCTGTCTCTCTGTCTCTCTATCTATCTATCTATCTATATATATATCTATATCTATCTATATATATATATATATATATATATATATATATATATATATATCTGGTCTGGGTAATCTTCTTTTTTCCCACTTTCTCTTTCGAGGCACATAATCATAATAAGGATTAAACCCCAATATCCCCTGACATGGATAGTGGAACGAGATATGTTTAGTCTCCCTGGTCTGGGTAGTCAGATTAAATAAAGTGTTTTGTACAAAATTTCCCCCGAAATTAGCCAGTCTGATCCGATTAAATAAAGTGTTTTGGCCAAAATTTCCTGAAATTAGCCCTGATCGATAAACAGCTGAAAACGGTCGGAAATCACAACGGTTGAATCATAACAACAAATCGCTTTTGCGTGATATGTGGACTTTAATGCAGCTTTTGAGACTTGATCAGTGAAGAGGCGATGTGGGTGTGTCATTGTAACAAGTTATGTATATGGCGGGATAAGTGTTTCATATGACTTGATGATAAATAAATTGATGTATGCTGGCTTGCCGCCGTTATGTGTTTTGAAATAAACGTCAGGAAGAAACGAATATGTACAATACAAAATAAAATATTTTGAAAAAAATATCTAAAAAAAAAAATGAAACTAGGTGTACAAAAAGGAGGCATCCATATTTAGTGTTATTTCAATAAATACGAATCTCCCTAAGCAGATGATTGCTGTTTGTTTGAGTGACCTTCACCAGTGAAAATTATGATATGGTAAAATTTGTATATATTGTCACGCCAGGGTTACTATTCCGTTCTAAAAAAAAACCGTAAATATTTTCCTTTATGGCAATGTTTGCATTAAAGGCTGTTTCAATTTAAAGCTATGTTATATAGTCCTGGAACAATGATTGGCCTATATGTCATTAACTATATGTCATTAACTATATGTCATTAAGTATATGTCATTAACTATATAGATTAAGCAATTAACTTATTGTCAATTTATTGTTCGTTCTAAAAGTGTATTGTTTTATAATTTAACGTTTAGTTTGAAATAAAGAAAATAATTTTTTTCTTTAAAAATTCAGTGAAAAGTCTAATCTTTGTTTTATTAACTTCTTATTTTTCTATTATTTGGCTATGTTTTAATAATTATTATTACAGAAACTTGTATTGCAAATACAAATTAGCATATGAGCAATTAATAATAAAATTGATAATATTATTACCTCATTATTACCTCATCATTTTATATCACGAACTGTTTTTTTAGCTGGTAGCTAAAAAAATATTATTTTATTAATTTAGTGCTTGATCTAATGTTCGTTCTTCAGAGTCGTTATATTTTAAACGTCAAATATTCACCATAGAAAATGATATTCTGTTATGTTAACATAGATTTGCGACGATAACGGTCGCGGAATAGCAGACGCAGATCATAAGTTCAAGATGTGGTTCTTGAAATATTAACAACAGAACCATATGTCTAGATACAATGTAATGTGTTGTGACTAGTTTGAAATGTAATTTTTTAAAGTGAGGGTCGCTTTGTTTTATATGCCTAGTTTTATATTATTTGCCTAGTTTTATATTATTTGCCTAGTTTTATATTTATATGTAATGTGTTGTGACTAGTTTGAAATGTATTTTTTTAAAGTGTGGGTTGCTTTGTTTTAATATAGATGCTCTCCAATATCTGAAGGTTCTTTTTTTACTATGTGTATATATATATATATATATATATATATATATATATATATATATATATATATATATATATATATATGCATACTTTCTGATAAAATAATAATTAAATAAATCTCAATAACTCAAAAGGTTCTGAACCAAATATCTGTCACATTTCAACTCAACCATTTACACCTTTAGTAAAATATATAATTAAATTTCTGCCATTTTTAATTGTTAATTTTTGAGATATTTGGAATTTACGAAAATAGACTGACTGAAGTTATTATGCAGATTATACTAATATTAACTGAAAACCTCTGAAATCTATTAAAAACTATTTTTCCTTTTTGTTTATAAAATATGTTGAATCATGGCTAAAAGGAAGGATCTAACAACTACTGAGAAACAGAGAATAACAAAGTTATTGAGTTAGGGAATGTCGACAATGGAGATATCAAAGGAGATTTACAGAGATCATTGAACGATAAAGAAGGCTGTTGAAAATATAAGTGAGTTGAGAACTCGAAGCAAAAGAAAAGGCTTTAAGAATTTGCTTCCTCGAGTAAACTGAAGCGAGTTATAGCGAAACAACCACTTTTGACCAGCGATCTGATCTTTGAAGAGGCTGGAAATTGTGGTGTCAAGAAGGACAAAAGGTGTAGAATACTTTGTAAATTGGGATCTGTAAGAAAAAAAAACCTCCTAGGCAAATTCCTCTCACTAAAGCAAATATTTTAAAGCGTCAAAATTGGACCGGGAAATACATGAAAATTGACTTTTCTTAAGTAATTTTCACAGATGAATTTCGAGTGATATTTGATAGATTTGATGGATATGCCAAAGAATGGATTTTATCCAATTCAGACGTGCCCGTGGCTAAAAGATGGCAACAAAGAGGTGGTACTGTTATATGTGCTAGAATTATCGCCCAAACCATTATTGGACCATTGAAAGTCGATGAAGAAGTTAAACTGAACAGTCCTAACTATTGTTATTTTATGATCAAGTTCCAGTTTCAAAGTGAGTGTGTATTTATGTACAATAATGTTCCTTCTCGTGTATCTAAGCTTGCCCATGAATTATTTGAGCATAAAAGATTTACAGAAAAGATAATGGAATGGTCACCATGACATCCTGGTTTGAATCCGATCGAAAATCTATGGTCAATTGTGAAGATTAAATTATATGCAGGTGGCAAACAATGTAACAACAAAGCAGACTTATCGGAAACAATTAAAATTACCATGTCGGAAAGTGAACCTGCTGAAGTAAAAAAAAAAATAACAAAATTAATGGATGATAGATTACTAGCTGTATTGAGTAGTGATAGCAACATCATGCCTCTATTCATCTTCCCACAGGGCCTCAAGTTGGAGTAGTCTAATTACAAAGGTATATGGCAGCTTGGAAAACACATCCTGATTGTTCTAAGAAAAAAGCTCCCAAATTTGTAGGTGCCTTGAGGAGGTAGTGCTGTCCTGGGTCAAGAGGGTGGCTGCTGGAAAACCCTGTGTCTGGCAATAGCTGTCAGGCAATCTCTGTAACCCCATCACCTCTTACATCTGGCCACATAACTCTCCATACTGCAACCGCCTTGATTATTATGTGTGAGGCGCAGTTGAGCCCAACAGAACACCTTAATCCAAAGATGAATTGAAGGCAAGAAATTATGACAGCATTCACCAACTCAAACAAGGAGACCACCCCCAGAAGAGTAGCAGGAGATTCCAAAGTCGTCTGGAGGTTGTGGTTGAAGCCAATGGCGATTTCATTGAATAAATTTATTCTTTATTATATCATATTTTGTATAATTTTGGTAAATATATTAAAATCTAAAAGATTCACAGAATTATCATATGTGTTTGTTATTTGTTGTATTTGTAGGTCTTGATTTTATTACCCTTTTTTATTGAAGTAAAATGTGATTATATAGTTTTATCTAATAACTTCAGATAACGGTTTTTTAGAATACATCAAATAACTTCAATAACGTTAATAAAACATATTGATACAACCTAAATTCTAACTCAGGCTTTGTTTTAACATCTAAATTGAGCGTTTAAAATTTGACAATTTGAATTATTGGAGTTATATGATTTGCTTAATAACTTCCTTAAAATGTAGGTCAGCTCATCAGTTTCCCCTTCTCTCCCTGCCCAGGTTCTCTTACCTCCATAATATAATTCCTGTAACGATGCCTTCTTCTGCCATATCTCCCACCATGTTCCTTTTAACGTCACCCACTTTTTTTCTCCCCAACTATCCAGTATCCCACTACAAACTGAAACCGTAAACAGTTTGATAAATCCTGCGAAATTTAAAATTAAAATTCGTAGGTGAAAATGGTCATTAACTAAAGGTATCTTAATTCCATTTGTAAAGAAGATTTTGCTCTGTTTAATGAAAATAAACATTGGAGGCGGTTCGCTGCACTAACCACATAACCTCACTTTCGTTTTCTCTCTAAATTTAATCCCATACCCATGGATATAAATATAATGAGGTAAATTCATTTCCTCTCCAGATTAAGTTAATTTACGAAAATTGTTTTATTAATACCAGAAAGTCACCCGGAAATATCGATATCTGTCAAACTGAGATTGCTGTAAAAAATCATATTGTATTTTTTTATGCATGCATTCTTTTAGATTTTCGTCTCGCCGTCACATTGGAAATAGAAAGTTTGTCATATCCCAGTCCGTTTATATATGGAATTCGATTCTCACTGAAGGTCCACAAAGAATATTTTAATTGATATTAAAGAATGTGCAAATTTCCAGCTATGTACGACGTAGTTTTTCTGTCTGAAAAAGGATCCTCCAATAATTATGTGACATTATATTACCTGTACTAGAATAGCACCTAAACAGCCCCTTTTAATACACTAGTCCCCTCAGGACTCCCACCTGAAATATATTCGATTTGAAAAGATTAAAGAGTAATTACAAATCAAGATAAATTTTAAATGCTTTTTATTTTTTTTACATATTCAAAGTTTCGTTAGAAGCTAAGAAAAGAGTGCTGAAGTGTTATGTAAAATCTATCCTCCTATATGGCAGTGAATGTTGGGCGATTTCCTCACAGAGAGGACTAGAGGCCCCAGAAATGTGATTCAACAGAGAGATGCTGAGAATACTATCGGCGGATCATGTGAGCAAGGAAGACGTTTTGAAGAAAATGGAAACTAAAGGGTCTGTGATATTTAGAATATAAAGACAGTTGAAAGTTCTTGGACACATAATGAGGAAAGAAGGCTTGGAAAATTTAGCATTCACAGGACACGATGAAGGCAAGTGAAACATAATGGAACATCAAGTAATCTACGAAATGAGTATGTATAAATAGATGGACGGGGGCGTATAGTAAGGAGATAAGCATTACAAAGAGCTATACATAATAAGAAATAGTGGAGAGCCGCGATCGCCCACGTCCTGTAGGAACAAAGAAGAAGAACGAATTTGTGTAAATAGTTGGCAGAATAGGGATTAGGGGAGATAGCGAAATGACAATATTTTTATAAAGTACAAAGGACAGGAAGTAATGGAGAGCCACCATTACCCACGTTCTTAGAAGAAGAAGAAGAAGAAGAAGAAGAAGAAGAAGAAGAAATAATTGGCAGAACAGAGATTAGGGGAGATCGCGAAATGCAAAATTTATTAAGAGCTACAAAGAACAGGAAGTAGTGGAGAGCCATCATGGCTCACGCCCTGAAGAGACACGGAACATGGGTGTGTTATATTCCAAGATATTTTATACGCCACGATGTGCTATACACTACTAAATAGAATACGTTGTATTTCTTTTGGGGTGGGGAGAGGTATAGAGTAAGCACAATGAAAATTGGTACAGCAGTGAGTTTGATCCTCACTGGGAACTCCCACACCTCACGACACTAAATAATATTTATTAATAACTACCTATATCGTGAATATTCTTGGTGACTGTCAATAGGCTAAGGATTTTGGAAACAAGTCACTAAATAAATAGATATTTTCAGTACATCTGGATATATTGAGAAGCCATATTATATATGACTGGAAAGATTTCAAGAGAAGTTTCGAAATTCAATGTCAGGAATATGTCTCAGGTTACGCAGTAAATGATTAGTTCTTCGATTCAACAGAATTTCTCCTTATAGCCTTATTTTCTTTAAGAGCTTTTATTTCCTTTCGACACGAACCTGTCGATAATCATCTGTTTGACGTGATGCAGTTCTGATCTCTTCCTTAATGGACTTTCATGCTTTCCTTCATTCCATATTATACTCTCTCTGTCTTGTTTTATTCAGACGTTTTCACTCTTTAATAATTATTATCTTTCTTTCTTTTTAATCTGAGATTGTTTTCCTCTTTCTTTCTTTCTTTCTTTTTTTTTCCTTTTTTTTTTTTCTTTCTTTCTTTCTTTCTAACACGAGATTTTTTCTTTTTCTCTCTTCTTTTTAATCTGAGATTTTTTCCTCTTTCTTTCTTTCTTTTTTTCTTTCTTTCTAAAGTGAGCTTTTCTTTTCCCCTCGTTTTTACTCTAAGATTTTTCTTTCTTTTATATTCTTTATAGTTCTTTCTTTCTATATTCCTCTTTCTTTCTGTCTTTCTTTCTTTTTAATATGAGACTTCTTTTTCACTTCTCGTTTTTCTTTCTTTTAATCTGAAATTCTTTCTTTCTTTTCTCTTACTGTCTTCCTTTATTTCTTTTTTATTCTTCTATCTTTCTCTCGTTTTTCTTTCCAGTATAAAACTTTGCTTTATCCTCTCGTTTCTAATATAGTATTTTTCTTTTTTTTTATGTGATTCTTTCTTTCTTTGTTTTCTTTCTTTCTTTTTTTGCTTTCTTTCTTTCTTTCTTTGCTTTCTATCTTTCTCTCTAACATGAGTTTTTTCTTTTCCCCTTCGTTTATAATCTAAGATTTTTCTTTCTTTTTAATTTGAGATTCTCTTTCTTTCTTTCTTTCTTTCTTTCTTTCTTTCTTTCTTTCTTTCTAACACGAGATTTTTTTTCTTTTTCCCTCTTCTTTATAATCTAAGATTTTTCTTTCTTTTTATTTCCCTTTCCTTTTTATTTCATATAAAGTAGACATATATCTGAAAAGGTCCTGGCCAAAAGCTAAAGTTATAACCTTTTTCACATGACAAGTTTTCCTTTAACTTCTTCCGGTGACCAGAAAAATCAAAACTTAAAAAAATCAGGTTATATTTACATTTGTAGTTCAAGCAAAGACCACTAGAGGATCATAAATGATAACGTTCCAACGCCGTTTATTAATTTACACTTTCTCGTCGTTCGCTATTGTACCTGTACTTCATGTTGCAATTTAAAGTGGAATATAAAATGAATATTAAATCCATGAAATGTTTTTCTGTTATCTCCTCAAGCATTTAAGAACCATAATTCCTGATGGAGATGATTTTTAAATAAGGTAGAATTCAATAAATTCATTGTTCAAACCTTTGATCCTTTTTACAGTCTAAAGCCTCGTTTCGGCGTTCGGCAAGCAGAAAATAAAAATGGCGCCTGTAGGCCGGGTTTTCAGTTAACGTTTATGAATACAGCTTAGATGTGTTGTTAGCAAACGTTTAATTGTGTCTATTTTCTCATAAATTACGGTGTTTTCCCAGCCGGGACGTAAGGCTAAATGCTTGGTTATAAATTAGGCTCAAAGCCGGTTAGTGGGTGGAAAAGGAATTCAATTTATATCGTACTTTCCATACGAGCATTTTTCTAGTGAACATCGTCGCATATTTAACAAAAACTAACATAATTTTAAAAGTGAAGTTTGATCAAATATTATCAATTATTGTCTAATATTTCTTTCTGCCTGAATTTCTGGGATGAGGAGTGATATATCATTATTTACAATATCTGCAGTCGGATGAAAGTCTTCCTCTTTATTATACCGATCACTCTCCGGCCTTCAATCTTGTCACCTGTCAATCAGTCTCACCTTCAGAGAATTTCCAGTTGAACACTTCATTCAGATTGATTGATTGATTTTTCTGTATAACGGCATATCAACTCCTTATGCCGAAATGAAATTTTCTTTGAGGCTTGGTAGTAATAAAAATATGATATATGTTATTCCGCTTTCACATTTGATTACATGGTAGATGATACTCAGCTTTTATGTATATACATGTTTGTGTGGACATAATTACTAGAGGTGGTAAAATGCGTGTTTTATGTTATAGTTTTTTTAAGTTTTATTTTAGAATACAGTTTGATTTTTTAAGAAATTGTAGGATATTATATGGATTAATGTCTTGAAAGAGATCTTTCATGTTGATTGGTTGGTTGATAATATTTTAAACGAATTTCGGTGAAGTCGCTACAATTGGTTAGTATGTGCGTAGTATTGGTAATTTTTTATATAAAATGTATTGCTAATATTTTTACAATAAAAATCTATTTTTATACTTTCATAGTGTTTTTTTTTCTGTTTGTTTGATTTATTTTATTTTATTTTATTTATTCTTATTTTTTTTTTTTTTTTTTTTTTGAGGGGTCATTATTTGCCCATAGCTGGGACTCTAAGAAAAAGTTTAAAACTCTAGATAACTAGAGATTAGTAGCTGATCTCCCCTCCGATTGAGTTTTACCATATCTCAGTGGGAGAAAAAATGGATAATGTCTCAAGAAACAAACTAGTTACATTCCCGATCGGACCCTGAGCTATCACCATTCATAATGAATAGATGTTTCCTCATTGAGATCCCGTACCCTGAGCGATTATTAGGCCTCAATCTCAACTCAGACCTCAAGTAGAACTCATACATACGACCCATCGTGAAAGGTGCAGGACAAATGCTCAGTTCCCTGTCCTGCACCAGTAATTACCTGATTTCGTGTGCTATCCTCTACCTTCACCAGATCTGGCCTAAAATGGAGTACTGCCTATAGTCTCCATATTCTTGTCGCGAGTCCAAAAGCGTCTCCGCGTCGTTGTGAGCGACAAATTATTTCCCACTGGGCAAGCTCTCTCTTAGGGACGAGATGTAGCAAACTTCGATTGCTACTTCCATGGAAAGCGCTCAGAAGAACTACATTTTTTTTATTCCGCCAGATTTAATCTTCACGCCAAGGACCCGACATGCCACTCACATTATAGAGAATCATTCCATAGGTGAGAAGCGAACTTCTTCTTGCGAATCACTGCTCTGTGGAACCAACTGGAAATGGCTGGTTACATGCAATGCCTCGAAAACCATCATTGCCGAATGAACCCAGGATTATCATCAAGCACGATGAACAGATATTCCCGATCTCAAGTGGAACTCGTATATACGATCCATCGCTAAAGATACTGGAAAGACGGTCGCTTCCCTCAATTTTTATGTTGTGGTGGCCTCCCTCTAAGAATCCATGTAGAATCTTTCGCCTACTATAAATTTAGTAGAAGAGAAGGTTCAGGGAACATTGAACAGTGAATAGATTGAGCGCTAGTTCATACGATACACTCTCATTAGTCGGGTGATACTCTTCTGGTGTACTTACTGTTTAATATACGATATATCAGTAATCCTGGTTTTTGCTATTACTTAACAATTTACTTGGTCACAACAAAACAAATATTAAACTAAGATTCAAATGTTTATGTTATTTTGAGAACAGTGAATAGATTGGGCGCTAGTTCATTCGCTGTATACTGTTCACTGTTCCCCGAATCTTCTCTCCTACTAAACTTATTGTAGGCAGAAGAGTCTAACATAGACTCTAAGAGGGAGGACACCACAACAGTTTACAAAAGCCAGATCAGGCCAAAAATGGAGTACTGTTGTCATATTTGGGCGGAAGCTTCCCAGTCTTCACTCTCCAGTCTCGATAGAGTTTAAAAGTCTTCGTGTGGGTAATGAATTATTTTCCGTTCTACAACCCCTTTCCTCACAGAAAATATATCGCAAGCCTCTCTCTGCTTTATCTGTATTTCCATCGAAATAGCACAGCCGAAGTACATATTTTAGTTTCACTAATTTTAACCTGCATGCCTACGAGACGCCATACCACGCATGTAGTAGCGAACCACAGCCATTCTCTGCACTGGTGAGAAGTTCCACTCGAGCAGTTTCTTCCTGATAACTGCTGCTCTGTGTAACCGGCTCCTAAGATGGTGTTTTCCCGATCCCTACAATGTTAACCTGTTCAAGTCTAGGGTTAACAGTTATTTACCCCACATAACCGCATAAACTGGGCCTCTTACTCTGTAACTCTCTACCATGCAAAGTGTATGAACCTCACTTTAAATAAATCCCAGAAATTAGAGACTTTCAAAGTTTGAAAGTAATAAATTGTATTTCAATTCTGCTTGTTTGTTAATATTGCTAACTTCCTAACTACCAGACCAGCGTCTGTATTTCTTATACGTTTTCTTGAACTCTTGAAGCATCATTTAACTATAGACATTATCATCATGTATTCAGTTAGTGCATTTTGCGCCGCTAAGGCCACCAATCCCTCAGGTGTGATTGTGGTTCATGGTGACATTCAAGGCAAAATAGTGCAATAGCTAACCGGTCCCTTTTGCAACGAGGGTGTTGAGCTTATCTCGTCCTTCTTCTAAGAGGTTCCTCCGCCTACTAGTGCAGCAGTTGGCCGCTTAGGCGCAGCTCCTACGTCCAGGCCGGCGACAGGTCGATGGCCCATTGGCACAGTTGAGTCGGGATGGGGCGTTCACCTTCCTCGGTCGGGTGCTTCCGACTACCCTCACACAGTTTAGCCGGTTGGTTGATGCCGTTGACCGGAGTGCGACCATCACAGTACACATACGACTTCTTGGAGCCATGTTTGAATGTTAAATGTACAGTTCCGGATCCCAGTTTACCTGAGTAAAACAGGGCCGAGTGCTTCGCTGAAATGGTACTACCAATGACGTTACACCCCATAAAATATAAACATCAAATAATTTTCTTTCTAATATTTATTCATTAATGGGAAAAAATATTCAATATCTTGAACTAAGAACCAAAGAATGGAGTTGCTTCTTGGAAACACTCTGTATTTTATGTTTTCTACAGAATTAACTAAAGTTAAATGATATAAAAAGCTGAAGGAAATGATATCATTCAGTTAGACGATCCTGATCTTTTTATTGAAAGAATAAATACAGACATTAAGCTATCAATGTTCATTTCTCTAACAATCCCTTTGACAAATTTAAGAGTAAATTATACCCATCTCTTTTAACTGTATAAATATGTATTTGTCAAACATATCTCATCAGTGTTTCTCATCTAATGAACTTTGTGCGGCTTTTTTCATTGGACATTTTAAACTCTTCAAATAAAGCCCATTTGACTACAGACATTGACCGTTTTTCGTTATGCAACTTATTCTAAAATCTATTCTTTACTAGGAAAGTGGTTCATTAACTCTTAAGAACCAAAATCTTATAATTGATAATTAAAATTTATTGAAACAGAAAAACAATCACTTAATCAAATTAATATTATTATTGACATTATAAAAGAAAGGGATTTTTCTAATTGCGAGGTTTAATTCAGGAAAGATTTGTCTTCTTTTTTTTTCAAATAAAACTTAATTGAAAAACAAATATTAATTCTTTTCTAATATTTTTCTTTATTTTGAAATTGTTTAATTAACTTTCTGGCGTTAGCAAAGCGTTCTTAAATAAACTGCAGATAAAATGCAAAATACAAACCGGCGGCAAATACAGGAAGTGTCCATAACTGTGTGAGTGAGGGAAAAGGTAGGATACACAGTTGCCTTTTCGTAGCCATCACTGCGTAGTCGCCATTCTATAGAGGACATTTGCAACCTTTTATATTTTAATAATTATAGAAATTTTAAGTCAACCTAAAGAGAATTTCATATGATTTGTAAGGTATGTATATGGCAACAAAGATGAGGACAATAATCCGAATAATGTAAATAGTGTACATAATACCTCATCTCAGAAATAGAGGCAGATACTGAAAGGCCAAAAACGTTGTAATAAATATGGCAACAAAGATGAGGACAATAGTCCGAATAATGTAAATAGTGTACATAATATCTCATCACAGAAATATAGATAGATACTGAAAGGCCGAAACGTTGTAATAAATATGGCAACAAAGATGAAGACGATAGTCTGAATAATGTAAATAGTGTACATAATACCTCATCTCAGAAATATAGACAGATACTGAAAGGCCGAAACGTTGTAATAAATATGGCAACAAAGATGAGGACAATAGTCCGAATAATGTAAATAGTGTACATACCTCATCTCAGAAATATAGGCAGATACTGAAAGGCCGAAACGTTGTAATAAATATGGCAACAAAGATTAGGACAATAGCCCGAATAATGTAAATAGTGTACATAATACCTCATCTCAGAAATATAGGCAGATACTGAAAGGCCAAAAACGTTGTAATAAATATGGCAACAAAGATGAGGACAATAGTCCGAATAATGTAAATAGTGTACATAATATCTCATCACAGAAATATAGACAGATACTGAAGGTCCGAAACGTTGTAATAAATATGGCAACAAAGATGAAGACGATAGTTCGAATAATGTAAATAGTGTACATAATACCTCATCTCAGAAATATAGACAGATACTGAAAGGCCGAAACGTTGTAATAAATATGGTGACAAAGATGAGGACAATAGCCCGAATAATGTAAATAGTGTACATAATACCTCGTCTCAGAAATATAGACAGATACTGAAAGGCCGAAACGTTGTAATAAATATGGCAACAAAGATGAGGCCAATAATCCGAATAATGTAAATAGTGTACATAATACCTCATCTCAGAAATATAGACAGATACTGAAAGGCCGAAACGTTGTAATAAATATGGTGACAAAGATGAGGCCAATAATCCGAATAATGTAAATTGTGTACATAATACCTCATCTCAGAAATATAGACAGATACTGAAAGGCCGAAACGTTGTAATAAATATGGCGACAAAGATGAAGACGATAGTCTGAATAATGTAAATAGTGTGAATGAATATTTCATTTTTAAATTATTGTTTGTATCGTTTAATCTTTTTAATTATCGAACTCATCTTACACTAAGATAGAAGATGATGTAATACTACACTGAGCAATGAAGATGAGGATAACAGTCTGAATAATGTAAATAATGCAAGTAATCATAATACCTCATCTCAGAGATATAGACAGATATATAGAGAGATATAGACATAAAAAAGGCCGGACCGTACAACGGCCGAAACGTTGTGAATATGGCAATGAAGATGAGGATAACAGTCTGAATAATGTAAATAATGCAAGTAATCATAATACCTCATCTCAGAGATATAGACAGATATATAGAGAGATATAGACATAAAGGCCGGACCGTACAACGGCCGAAACGTTGTGAATATGGCAATGAAGATGAGGATAACAGTCTGAATAATGTAAATAATGCAAGTAATCATAATACCTCATCTCAGAGATATAGACAGATATATAGAGAGACATAAACATAAAGGCCGGACCGTACAACGGCCGAAACGTTGTGAATATGGCAATGAAGATGAGGATAACAGTCTGAATAATGTAAATAATGCAAGTAATCATAATACCTCATCTCAGAGATATAGACAGATATATAGAGAGATATAGACATAAAGGCCGGACCGTACAACGGCCGAAATGTTGTGAATATGGCAATGAAGATGAGGATAAAAGTCAGAATAATGTAAATAATGCAAGTAATCATAATACCTCATCTCAGAGATATAGACAGATATATAGAGTGACATAAACATAAAGGCCGGACCGTACAACGGCCGAAACGTTGTGAATATGGCAATGAAGATGAGGATAAAAGTCAGAATAATGTAAATAATGCAAGTAATCATAATACCTCATCTCAGAGATATAGACAGATATATAGAGAGACATAAACATAAAGGCCGGACCGTACAACGGCCGAAACGTTGTGAATATGGCAATAAAGATGAGGATAACAGTCGAATAATGTAAATAATGCAAGTAATCATAATAATCTCAGAGATATAGACAGATATATAGAGACATAAACATAAAGGCCGGACCGTCAACGGCCGAAACGTTGTGAATATGGCAATGAAGATGAGGATAACAGTCTGAATAATGTAAATAATGCAAGTAATCATATTACATCTCAGAATATAGACAGATATATAGAGTGACATAAACATAAAAGGCCGGACCGTACAACGGCCGAAACGTTGTGAATATGGCAATGAAGATGAGGATAAAAGTCAGAATAATGTAAATAATGCAAGTAATCATAATACCTCATCTCAGAGATATAGACAGATATATAGAGATATAGACATAAAGGCCGGACCGTACAACGGCCGAAATGTTGTGAATATGGCAATGAAGATGAGGATAAAAGTCAGAATAATGTAAATAATGCAAGTAATCATAATACATCTCAGAGATATAGACAGATATATAGAGATATATAGACATAAAGGCCGGACCGTACAACACACAGCCGAAACGTTGTGAAATATGGCAATGAAGATGAGGATAAAAGTCAGAATAATGTAAATAATGCAAGTAATCATAATACCTCATCTCAGAGATATAGACAGATATAAGATATATAGACATAAAGGCCGGACCGTACAACGGCCGAAATGTTGTGAATATGGCAATGAAGATGAGGATAACAGTCTGAATAATGTAAATAATGCAATAATCATAATACCTCATCTCAGAGATATAGACAGATATATAGAGAGACATAAACATAAAGGCCGGACCGTACAACGGCCGAAACGTTGTGAATATGGCAATGAAGATGAGGATAACAGTCTGAATAATGTAAATAATGCAAGTAATCATAATACCTCATCTCAGAGATATAGACAGATATATAGAGAGATATAGACATAAAGGCCGGACCGTACAACGGCGAAATGTTGTGAATATGGCAAATGAAGATGAGGATAAAAGTCAGAATAATGTAAATAATGCAAGTAATCATAATACCTCATCTCAGAGATATAGACAGATATATAGAGTGACATAAACATAAAGGCCGGACCGTACAACAGCCGAAACGTTGTGAATATGGCAATGAAGATGAGGATAAAAAGTCAGAATAATGTAAATAATGCAAGTAATCATAATACCTCATCTCAGAGATATAGACAGATATATAGAGAGACATAAACATAAAAGGCCGGACCGTACAACGGCCGAAACGTTGTGAATATGGCAATAAAGATGAGGATAACAGTCCGAATAATGTAAATAATGCAAGTAATCATAATACCTCATCTCAGAGATATAGACAGATATATAGAGAGACATAAACATAAAGGCCGGACCGTACAACGGCCGAAACGTTGAAATATGGCAATGAAGATGAGGGATAACAGTCTGAATAATGTAAATAATGCAAGTAATCATATTACCTCATCTCAGAATATAGACAGATATATAGAGTGACATAAACATAAAGGCCGGACCGTACAACGGCCGAAATGTTGTGAATATGGCAATGAAGATGAGGATAAAAGTCAGAATAATGTAAATAATGCAAGTAATCATAATACCTCATCTCAGAGATATAGACAGATATATAGAGATATAGAAAAAAGCCGGACCGTACAACGGCCGAAATAAATATGGCAATGAAGATAGGATAAAAGTCAGAATAATGTAAATAATGCAAGTAATCATAATACCTCATCTCAGAGATATAGACAGATATATAGAGAGATATAGACATAAAAAACCGGACCGTACAACGGCCGAAACGTTGTGAATATGGCAATGAAGATGAGGATAAAAGTCAGAATAATGTAAATAATGCAAGTAATCATAATACCTCATCTCAGAGATATAGACAGATATATCTGAATATATAGACATAAATAGGACCGTACAACCGCCGAAACGTTGTGAATATGGCAATGAAGATGAGGATAACAGTCTGAATAATGTAAATAATGCAAGTAATCATAATACCTCATCTCAGAGATATAGACAGATATATAGAGAGATATAGACATAAAGGCCGGACCGTACAACGGCCGAAACGTTGTGAATATGGCAATGAAGATGAGGATAAAAGTCAGAATAATGTAAATAATGCAAGTAATCATAATACCTCATCTCAGAGATATAGACAGATATATAGAGAGATATAGACATAAAGGCCGGACCGTACAACGGCCGAAATGTTGTGAATATGGCAATGAAGATGAGGATAAAAGTCAGAATAATGTAAATAATGCAAGTAATCATAATAATCTCAGAGATATAGACAGATATATAGAGAGATAAAAACAAAAGGCCGGACCGTACAACGGCCGAAACATTGTGAATATGGCAATGAAGATGAGGATAACAGTCTGAATAATGTAAATAATGCAAGTAATCATAATACCTCATCTCAGAGATATAGACAGATATATAGAGAGATATAGACATAAAGGCCGGACCGTACAACGGCCGAAACGTTGTGAATATGGCAATGAAGATGAGGATAAAAGTCAGAATAATGTAAATAATGCAAGTAATCATAATACCTCATCTCAGAGATATAGACAGATATATAGAGATATAGACATAAAGGCCGGACCGTACAACAGCCGAAATGTTGTGAATATGGCAATGAAGATGAGGATAAAAGTCAGAATAATGTAAATAATGCAAGTAATCATAATACCTCATCTCAGAGATATAGACAGATATATAGAGAGACATAAACATAAAGGCCGGACCGTACAACGGCCGAAACGTTGTGAATATGGCAATGAAGATGAGGATAACAGTCTGAATAATGTAAATAATGCAAGTAATCATAATACCTCATCTCAGAGATATAGACAGATATATAGAGTGACATAAACATAAAGGCCGGACCGTACAACGGCCCGAAACGTTGGAATATGGCAATGAAGATGAGGATAACAGTCTGAATAATGTAAATAATGCAAGTAATCATAATACCTCATCTCAGAGATATAGACAGATATATAGAGATATAGACATAAAAGGCCGGACCGTACAACGGCCGAAACGTTGTGAATATGGAATGAAGATGAGGATAACAGTCTGAATAATGTAAATAATGCAAGTAATCATAATACCTCATCTCAGAGATATAGACAGATATATAGAGAGATATAGACATAAAGGCCGGACCGTACAACGGCCGAAACGTTGTGAATATGGCAATGAATATGAGGATAATAGTCTGAATAATGTAAATAATGCAAGTAATCATAATACCTCATCTCAGAGATATAGACAAATATATAGAGTGACATAGACATAAAGGCCGGACCGTACAATGGCCGAAATGTTGTGAATATGGCAATGAATATGAGGATAATAGTCTGAATAATGTAAATAATGCAAGTAATCATAATACCTCATCTCAGAGATATAGACAAATATATAGAGATATAGATGGCCGGACCGTACAACGGCCAGAAACGTTGTGAATATGGCAATGAAGATGAGGATAACAGTCTGAATAATGTAAATAATGCAAGTAATCATAATACCTCATCTCAGAGATATAGACAGATATATAGAGTGACATAAACATAAAGGCCGGACCGTACAACGGCCGAAACGTTGTAATGAAATATGGCAATGAAGATGAGGATAACAGTCTGAATAATGTAAATAATGATAATCATAATACCTCATCTCAGAGATATAGACAGATATATAGAGAGATATAGACATAAAGGCCGGACCGTACAACGGCCGAAACGTTGTGAATATGGCAATGAAGATGAGGATAACAGTCTGAATAATGTAAATAATGCAAGTAATCATAATACCTCATCTCAGAGATATAGACAGATATATAGAGTGACATAAACATAAAGGCCGGACCGTACAACGGCCGAAACGTTGTGAATATGGCAATGAAGATGAGAATAACAGTCTGAATAATGTAAATAATGCAAGTAATCATAATACCTCATCTCAGAGATATAGACAGATATATAGAGAGATATAGACATAAAGGCCGGACCGTACAACGGCCGAAACGTTGTGAATATGGCAATGAAGATGAGGATAACAGTCTGAATAATGTAAATAATGCAAGTAATCATAATACCTCATCTCAGAGATATAGACAGATATATAGAGTGACATAAACATAAAAGGCCGGACCATTACAACGGCCCGTTGTGAATATGGCAATGAAGATGAGGATAACAGTCTGAATAATGTAAATAATGCAAGTAATCATAATACCTCATCTCAGAGATATAGACAGATATATAGAGAGATATAAACAAAAGGCCGGACCGTACAACGGCCGAAACGTTTAATATGGCAATGAAGATGAGGATAACAGTCTGAATAAAAATGTCGAATATAGACAGATATTGCCATATGGCAATGAAATGAGAATAACAGTCTGAATAATGTAAATAATGCAAGAATCATAATACCTCATCTCAGAGATATAGACAGATATATAGGATAAACACCGTAAACGGCATAATTCGTACAACGGCCGAAACGTTGTGAATATGGCAATGAAGATGAGGATAACAGTCTGAATAATGTAAATAATGCAAGTAATCATAATACCTCATCTCAGAGATATAGACAGATATATAGAGATGACATAAACATAAAGGCCGGACCGTACAACGGCCGAAACGTTGTGAATATGGCAATGAAGATGAGGATAACAGTCTGAATAATGTAAATAATGCAAGTAATCATTTCATCTCAGAGATATAGACAGATATATAGAGGACATAAACATAAAGGCCGGACGAAACGTTGTGAATATGGCAATGAAGATGAGGATAACAGTCAATAATGTAAATAATGCAAGTAATCATAATACATCTCAATATAGACAATATAAAAAGAAACATAAAGGCCGGACCGTACAACGGCCGAAACGTTGTATGGCAATAAATGATTGGAAATTTCAAATTTCTCATAATCCTTCTCAAATGAGATAAACACATAATAATGCAAGTAATCATAATAATTCATCTCAGAGATATAGACATATAGGAAGGCCGGAGCATACAACGGCCGAAACGTTTAAATATGGCAATGAAGATGAGGATAAAATAATGTAAAATGCAAGTAATCATAATAATCTCAGAGATATAGACAGATTCAAAACATAAAAGGCCGGACCGTACAACGGCCGAAACGTTGTCAATGAAGATGAATAACAGAATAATGTAAATAATAAGAATCATGTCATCTCAGAGATATATAGACAGATATAGAGTGACATAAAGGACCGGAAAGTTTGTGAATATAGCAATGTATTCTAATCCAAACACCCCTTTTAGAAAGAATCTGTCTATATACAAGTACGAATTTAACGAATAAAATGTCGAAAAACTTTTTGCCATAGATAAAAAAAAAACAGACGACATGCGTTGAACGGATGTCATAATTCGTTGAAAAAGGCACCCGTGCCCTACCTAGACTTAACCTGTTTTCGAACGTAACTCATAATTAATACACTAATAGCAAATAAAAAAGAACACGCTACCACCCCTGTCTAAATGATTGGATTTTTCTGTATCCTTGGAAACAAAAATTATGAATGTATGTGCATTTAAAACTCAGTAAATATTAAAATAAGTTATTCAAAAATTCGTTTCAAGATGAAACAGAACTAATGCTTTTAATTTAATTATATAATTGAATTTGAAGTTTTTGGTTTCTGTTTTTGAAACATGGTAATTCCTGTCTAACGATGAAACCATATTTTTAAATCAGTTAATTTATAATATTTATGCTCTGTAAATTTACATTGAGCACTGTTTTGTAAAAATAAAAATATCAATAAGAACACCGGATTATGTATTTTACTGTTCTTTCCTTTTTTATATAATATATATATATATATATATATATATATATATATATATATATATATATATATTATCCTACTATAAACAAAATTTTGTCTTGATTTTAAATATAGATTTTTTTTTCTTTACATTTGTATTTACTTTCAGAATGCGATTTACAATATTTTTTTCCTGAATATAAGACTTATATAAATTTTTAGAAGATTATGTTTCGAGAAAAAAATAAGAAAAATTAAATTTTCTGATTTATTTTGAAAAATAATAGCAGCAATGATTTTAGACAATTGATACAGTTCGACGTTTCATTTTCATAGATTCAGTCTTCTTTTTAGTTTTCTGTTTCAATAAAAAGTTGGGAGCTGAGACCTTTCTGTTTTCTCCATTGCCCAAATAATTATATATATATATATATATATATATATATATATATATATATACGAAGAAATATAGTCTTAAGGTGTGCTATATTAATGGGATAAAGTGTTCACTCAATATCAGAGATAGAGGGTATGTAAATATAAATATACATTCAGAGGCGACAGGCTGTTTCATACTGGATGCAATCGTCAGGCGGCCTGACGATTGCGTCTATCATGGAACAGCCTGTCACCTCTGAGTGTTGACTTCAATGTTCACTTATATATATATATATATATATATATATATATATATATATATATATATATATATATTAAGTTGATCAATAAAAACAAAAGTCAAGCTAAAGGGTACCGATGAAATCAATGCAGTAAATCATTGTCAGACAGTGGGAGTGGGGAAAAAATAAACTGAAAAACTTTTTTTAAAAATTAATACTAAAAATAAAGATTATGATAATATGAAAAAGGGAAGTGGAAAAAAACCCATCGAGAAATATGTGGGTTGTGTATCGAGATAATATCAGAGTTTAACAAAGCAATAAAAATAAAATAAAAGAGAAAAAAAAGGGGGAAGAAATACTAGAAAAGTGGATGAAAGAATCCTTTTGAAAAATCATCGTCAGAAAATGGCGGGTACCAAAAAATAAACTGAAATAAAAGCCTAACAAAAACTAATAATAATAATGATGACAATATAAGAAATGGGGACATGTACTGATTTCTTCGATACCCTTTTGTTTGACTTTGTTTTATTGACCAACTAATCTACTCTACTTCATAAACTATATGTAGCATATGTGGACTCTTTATATATATATATATATATATATATATATATATATATATATATATATATATATATATATATATGTTTGAATAAAAGATGTTTGAATAAAAGACAGACCACGTTAAGATTCCATGTAATAAGCTATTTCACCATAACCCCTTTAACAGGGTTCTGGATCATCAGACTTTACTTCCAAAAGTTAAAATGAAAAGAAATTTACACGTTTTTGACGGACCTCATCAAGTATACGTAAAATTAACGAAGTGAGGAAGTGAGGTGGGAGAGAGGATATGAGTGTGTCATATGTATCATTTTAGTTTCCTATTTTTAACCCCAGTGTGTCGGCTAGATGTTGCTCAAATTTAACGTGTCTCGTCTCTAGATATAGATGGCTAAGGGGTGAAGGAGAAGACCGACATTAAAGGAAGAAGCTACAACAACCCCAATCAATTACACGACAGGTTTCATTCAAATTCTTAGACGCTGTTAATTCGCGTTACTTTAACACGCATATTTGGGAGGTTAAGGTTTGATAAATATCTAAATGTTAAAACAATCTACGAAGAAATTAATTTGAAATTCGGTGGAGTTTTGGGTATTTTCTATGAAACAGTCGATTGGAAAAATTCATAGACAGAACATTGAAAGAGTAATCCATTTTATAATTAGTAATCTTTTTTATTCTACTAAAACTTTTATCTTATTGCTTGTTAGGTTGGCATCTATTCGTTTGATTTTTGTTCATTAAGTAAACTCGTGATTGTTTTTCTGTACCCAATTATCAACGGTTATTCTCATTTAAATAATTTTATCATCAATAATGGGGTAGTATATTTCAATCTAAATTAAAATACCAATTTAAACCTTACCTTCGTGCTATTTAAAACTCAATTCCAATTGGAGAATATTAGAGGAGAGATTTGGATGAGATGTCACTAGCAGAAAATTAGGTCCTTCTTTTACAATCTTTTATCTACACATGTCTTAAACCCCTATTTATATCCACATACCTATATCTTCTTATATGCCTATGAGTTCCTTTATACACCTGCACACACATTCACACGAAAAAACCATATGTATATTTCCATATTTACACATATACACCTGCAGAGAAACGCACATCCATATATCTCCATACATATCTCCGCATACACTTATACTTACATATATACATATACACATAAGGACACCTGTATATCCATATACATCCATATACATACGCACATATATATTTACACATATACACATATATATGTATACACATATTCACATACACACACACATATATGCATACATACATACACACATACATATACATACACACATACATGTATATACATACGCAATATGCAGCATATCTACATATATGCGTTAATTTGCACTTACACATATATCTACACACGTACATGTCCCTATCCTCATGTCCACCCGTGCACCCACTTATGCCTGCGTTCGAAGACTATCTCAGTATTTAATTACATTATCCATATCTTTACACATATAATATTACCCGCTCTTTCATATTTATGGCAAAACATATAGGTACCTATCTAATTGTACACCTCCACACTCACAAAAAAAAAAACAGGGTATGCTTCTTTTTCCATATAAAAACATATACATGTACATATCAACAGGTGTCTCAGTGTTCAAATATATTACCATAGTTTTATACATATAGTCATGTGTTAGCGTTCACGTGTGCATAGTAATATTTCTAAAAACAAAGGGAATACAAAACATTCAAAATTGCTCTTCCTATATGATTATTTCCCAATGTATTTGCTTAGGTTTAGGTTGTTTTTGTGCCGGCATTTAAAAACTAGTCCATTGTGTCTATTTAGTAGTATGTCTGGATCTTTATGTTTGATTATGAAGATTTTCTCCTTTATTCATAAGTTGCATCTGTTTTTGAAGTTTTTTGGGAGTTCTAGCTCTTGATATTATTTTCCACTTTATTTGTGGGGTTAGGCCACTCTCCAACAAATTCCAATAATGATTTGATAGTGCCGTTTGGTTCTTTTTACACTTATTTTTGAAGTACTGGCGATGGTTGTATAATCAGTGTTTCCAATTTCCCGCCGATATTCCTAGGTATATCTTTTTTCTCCTCAAAAATATATATATAGGATAAATTGTCTAAATTACGCAAAAATGAAAGTAACATTTTAATAGATATATTGATATCTTGAAATACTAAATAGTGAATTTATTCAATAAAATCGCCTTCGGCTTCAATCACGGCCTCCAAACGACTTCGGAATTTCCTGTTACTCTTCCGAACGGTCTGCTTCTTTAATGAATGCTGTCATAATTCTTGCCTTCAGTTCATCTTTGGTCTTACAAGAATTTTTGATATCTCTCTCTCTCTCTGGGTAAAGATGAATGAAGACATAATGTTGCCATCCCTCGTGATCACACCAAACACATCCGTAATTACTATTAGACTCATCCAATGCACTGTTCTCAGATTGACACCTAAACACTCTGAAATGTTCGTATTGGGGCTTCTGGCGCAAATGCCAACCAGTAAAGCATTTCTAGCAGAGGGAATTGCATCATGGGGCTCTTTTTCTCATAGACAATGTCCAACTGTTCCTATTCAACTGTGTAATCAACAAAATAAAAAAAACAACGTGAATGCGCAAAATTAGAAATATAAAATGGCAACAATTCACCCGACGCACCCTGTATCAGTAACTCTTTAAAAGTCAGATCGATGTGATACAGTATCTATATTATAACAGGAACCCCTTTCCTAAATCGATAACAAATCAACGTTTTTTTTTTTATTCTAACAAGTGTCGCGGGCGAAGAAAGCTCTATAGAATGCTTATCATTAAAAATTATTTTCTCCCCAAATTTTCTACTGAGTGGACCAGTTAATTCAAGCAGTGCCTAAAAAATATACATTTATTAAATGAACTGTTTATTCAATCATAAATAATCTGGGGGGTTGTATTTTTTGCTTTTAGTTTTTGGTTGGGAGGCTTCTGTAAAAACTTCACTTCTGCGTACTCTATAGAAAAGGCAGAAGTGAAGTAAAGAGACTAGAGTGGTCGATCAAATTCCTGAAGATTCATACCCCGCCACCGGCCTTAGACAATCGGTTTTTCAATCAACGGTCTGTTTAGCACACAAAATATTCGATTGAATTCATGAGACAACAAAGGCCTTTCTCTTAATTCTAAAAAAAAAAATAACAAACGGAAAAAAGAAAAGGGATAAAACAAATACCAAAGCGAAAAAGGGGTTGAAAGAAACGCAAAAAAAAAAGAAAATAGTGTAAAACAAATCGGGAAAAGATCAAGCCTAAAACAAACAGCAATGACGTGACGAAGATGTATACTCCAGCTGCGTCGAAAGCAGTTCCGATTGCTTTGTTAGGGATCCTTTCATTGTGTGCAAAAGGATTTGCCTGGTTTAGTTTCATTGAATGTGCAGATTCTATGAATTACAGCTGCCG
The DNA here is from genome assembly GCA_903632075.3 of Acanthosepion pharaonis. Classification (NCBI taxonomy): domain Eukaryota; kingdom Metazoa; phylum Mollusca; class Cephalopoda; order Sepiida; family Sepiidae; genus Acanthosepion; species Acanthosepion pharaonis. The sequence continues at coordinate 1,140,629 of CAHIKZ030000196.1, read as the reverse complement.
GCCTTTAGAAGACCAATTCTTTGATAGTGGGTAAAGCTATTACTTTGCTTAGTCCATTATTAGTTGTTTGCCTACCCGAAGAATCAGTTTTCCAAGTTTGGCACGTCCAGCTCCAAAATAAGACAAAAACACTAGAAAATTCCTTTAACTGAAAAAAGGGCCATTTTCTTTCTTCAAATCAAGCTTCTTTCTTTTTAAGATTGTGCTTGTTTGGATTCGAGAAGCGATTCAATTTTCTATGGCAACTTATCGGAGAAATCGAAAGAAGAATGAAAATATCAAGCATCAAGTTGAGGGTCGGTTTTTATATCAACCATTGTAATGATTTGGTAATCTGTACCTAAAATATGGAGCACTTTCTTTTATCGTAATTTCTTGCTGACTTTTGATATGAATGTAAACCGGAAGATAAGATCAATGCAGGCCTTAATCAGGATTATCTCTTCTCTGATTAATCTCTGAGAATCTCGCAGGTCATTCATATAGGGTAGCTATTCCGACTTTATATTAACCATCCTCCTCCAATATGTCGTTTGTGCCGATGATACACCTCTACATATATATATATATATATATATATATATATAATTTTTAATTTTAATTTTCTTATTGTTCAAAATATATATATATATATATATATATATATATATATATATATATATATATATATATATATATATAGAGAGAGAGAGAGAAAGAAAGAAAGAAAGAAAGAAAGAAAAAAAAGAAAGAAAGAAAAGAAAGAAGGAGGAGATGCCAAATACATTAAGGGGATCGATTCTTATCCGGGCCGAGAATTTTGAACGTTTCTTCGGCGTGGTGTAATGGTTAGCAAGCTTGTCTCGGTAGATCAGTTACAACTGAAAATGTGAGTTCGATCCTCACTAGATGCCCCATACTTTCGGCTTTGTGCCACATCTAAGCTACGCTTGGAAAATAACTATATGTATTAATGTGGCTAAATCAAATAACTAGATATTAGCAACCGAATATATATATATAGAGAGAGAGAGAAAGATACGAGGATATGCCCAGATATTATTTACATTATTCGGACTATATGAGGACAATAGTCCTAATAATGTAAATAATGTACATAATACCTCATCTTAGAAATATTGACAGATGCCCAGATATATTGTGGGGGCTCGATTCTTAGTCGGGTCGACAATTTTCAATGCGCTTGTGTGTATATATATATATATATATAGAGAGAGAGAGAGAGTGAAGATAGATAGATAGATAGATAGATAGACAAGAATTAAGCAAACAGAGTTTTTATAATACCTTCCTACAACATTTCAGCACCCATTTTTAAATATGAACCGAGGGATAGATATTTTGATGTTACCTCATATGTAATAATGCAACTCGTATAACGAGTAGAAAGACGGCTTAAATCGATTCTATGCAGGTCAACGCGAACATTGTCTTTGCCGTTATTGAATTGGCAGTTGAAAGAGCCTGGACGTCTCAGGAATGCGATGGAGACGGGAGCAACGCGAACCTTTTAAGCATTTTAAATCTATTGGCTAGTAGAACCTCATGAAAAGAAAATCCCGTTTCCTTGATGCCAAGAAATCGGTAATCTTCTTGCCGCCGGCTTGGAACTTTAATGCTCGACATCAAAAGACGATTTCAAAGATAATTCTAAAGACCGAGGCTGTGAAGGACCAGGCTCTGCGAAGAACAACTGTATTTGAGGATGGAATTAAGTATATTACAAAACAAATACCTAAAACACGAAAGTAGCGATCGAGTCTTCAAAAGAATTGTGCTGACGTCATTAAAAGAATGACAAGCTGTTGCAGCATGCACTGATAGCTGTGTTAGGATTCATGATGCAAATATTTCGAAACTTGTATTCTCTCTAAAAATGACAACGGAATTTTGAAATCGAGGTGAAACTGATGATATATCGATTTACCTTGTTTCAGAGAACTATCCTATGTCTTTTCTATAAATATTCTCATGGCAATTTCTTTCCGATGAATTTCCTCTTTAGTCTAGACTTTATGAATTTAAGCGTACTACTAGATTTACAGTAAGATCTCATCTTCTTACAATTAAAATGGCTTGATGTACCGCAAGTTCTATGCTAACCGTTTCTTCTCTCGCACTTCTCACTTGTGGAACTCCCTTCCGGCTTTTTGTTTTCCAGTAAACTTCAGAAATGTAAATGCGACATCGATCTTCTGTCGTCTTAATTCCTGTTCTTTTATTGTTCTCTCTCCTTAACCCTAGAACATTAACCATGTGTATATAGTACCCAGCACAAATTTTCCTATTTTTAATTATAATTTTCAGTACCTGATTTTCTTACCTATAGAATATGTTTTTCAGTTCCTATTAATGTTAACTCAAAGTACAAATTTTGAAGTGCGTGCATGTAAAATATTTCAAATAAAGATTTATATTTAATATTTGTTTTGATATTTTCAAAATCGGGTATGATATACCCATGCTTAGTAGTGGTGTAACTTTAATTGATGGTTAGTGTTCTAGGGTTAATAATGTTTTCTTCGTCTTATATTCTCCCGCACTGTAACCTCATCCGTCTTAGTGGCTTTATTACCTTGCTTGGAGTGTAATGATTAAAACAGACAGAATAAAATCATACTGTGTATAATGTAAATACCTTACTGATGATTTTACTAACAGAATGTTTTAGGTCAGGAATTAAACACGCCTTATTGGGAGTATAGATAAAAGTATCTGTTGAGGGAAAGCGGTTTAATGGATAGCGACTCGGATTGAGGAATTGGAGAGCCGAGTTCGAATTCCAGTCGGATTCACTTCACATGCTAATACCTTTGGGTTCTATAGCTTTGGGTGGCAACCGGACTAGGATAAAGAAAAATTCTGAATTCAAACCCGGCCTGGAGAGGGTTGGGCTATCTTGCCAAAGAGATACCACTGTTGAAATCTGTTGACTAATATTTACTCAGACACTGGAAAATACTTGTACATGTACTTACTTAAAAATACTGTAACATTAAAAGTAAATAAAATGACTTATATTCAAAGTTAAGGTCTCTGGTTGTGTTATGGTTAACTAGTCGCTGTAGACTAAGAGTACTTGTACTTAACCTAACATCAAAATACTAATAATAATATATTATCATATTACATTTATTTTGTCGGTCTTTTTATTAGATGTTGTCCTATACAGTAAGATAATGATTGCCCATCGGCGTTCACATACCGAGACTAAATCAATATTGCCGCCATTTCTTTCACAGCCATGTCTCTTCAGAACGGAGATAGTCATAGCTCTCCGGAAATTCTACTTCTTTATTATCTGGGGATTTATCTATTTTGGGAAATATAATTTCACGACTGGTTAGAATACAGATTTCTCTTTCAAGCTGTCTGCACTCCAAAACTATAACTCTGTTATTTAACCCATAGCTGAGGACACGAATAAGTGATGGTTCCATGCCTTTTCCAAAGTCATTAGTGCGAAGATGAACACAACGGACGAGGCTGGAATTTGAACTCGACCAATCTATTCTCCTTTCCACGCTGATAATATTTACGCTATATCTTCTTCTTCTTTTTGTGCACCGTGTCTCTTCAGCACGTGTACGATCATCACTCTTTAAACCTTCCTGATCCTTATAAGCGTTTCTCCATTTGCCAAGTCGCCAGTCCGTCGGTCTGCCATCTATTCACTCAAGGTCGCCAGGTAGATGATTTCCTACCTTCCTCTGCATCTCTTGTCCTGTGAGTGTTAAGTTTTCCAATCCCTTCTTCCTCTTCACGAGTTCAAGAAATGTCTGCTGTCACATTCTTTCTCATTGCATCCTTGCTTTATCCATGAAATTCTTAATTTCTGTTGCTTCCAGTTTTCTCTTCATCTGTGAAGAGACTGTCTAGTTTTCACTGCCATATAAGAGAAAGGATATCACATAGCACTCTTTTCTTCGAAAATTCCTATTTCTTGATACTTCGCTTAACTTTTAGAAGGTATCTTTCATGGAAACTTATATTGGAGCGTGAGGTATATACCTACCCAAACATCGGGAACCTCTACTATTTTTACCTAGCCTAAATCAGTACTATTGTAATATTATCTGTAAATAGACATATATTCGGAAATCATGTATAGCAGATGCTATAGTAGTGTTTTTCAAATTGATGTTTTTTGTTTTTTTTGTTTTTTTTTTAAGCGTTTCACCCCAAGCAAGGCGGGAAGCCACTAGGACGCAAGATCAGATAGGAGTGACAGAGGAAAGGATGAGGTGAAAGATAGTGGATAGATCAAGGCAACTGGAGATGTCGATTGACATTACATTTGAATAGTTGGAGATTATAGCTCTCAGGGAAACTGGAATAGGGAAGGGAGTTCCACATGCAAGAGGTGCGAACATGAAGCTATTGGAGTAGAAGAGACGGCTACATTTAGTAGTTTCGACAGTGAAAGGGTGAGAGCGGGATGCCAGCCTCGTAGGACGCTTGAATTCATGGAGTCTGGGAACCAGCGAATGCAGCTCCTCGGAGCAATTACCATGTAATGCGGCAAACAGGATTGTAGGTGTGCCACAAAATTTTTAAAGGTAATCAATTAAATTATTTTCGATGGAAACGCATAATAAGTGTACATATCAAAATTCGAATCCCTTTTGAGTAAATGACAGAGAATCACAATTAACATATTCATCAGCGGGTATTACATCATTTTGGTTATCCGTTAAGGGTGAAATTCTAAATATTACAAAATGGCAAAAGAAATACATTTTTCGTTCTCAACATCATATTTGTGCGAAGCAAACTTTTCTGAAATATACAATATAAAATAATTAAAAAAAATAATAATCGAACACGTATAGAATCCAGGAAAGAAGATTTATGAATATACCTGTCCAACATTCGACCTGACATACAAGATATTCTAAAAAGAAAACGTCAAGTTCAGGTATGTCGTGAAATGTTAAATTATAATAAACAAAAAAATAATTAATTATAAGTTTTTAACAGATTAGGAATATTTAATATACTTTAATGTTTAAGAAATGTATTCTGTATTATTACTGTTTAGGTAATAAGCATTTATAACATAACACAAATCTTTATATATTGCTTTAATTAACAACAGATTGAATGTCGTTTTTGACATCAGCTGCCAATTTGACCTTATCGAGCAGCTCAGACTTCCTGTCGAGACATGAGTAGATGGTTGTGTCATCAGCATCGATACCAAGTTGAGGGCTGATGCCATCGGGAAGGTCGTTAATGAAAACTAAAAACAAAGTAGGGCCAATGATAGAGTCCTGGGGGACACCTACATTAGTAGAAAAAGAATCTAGAAGAGTGGCCGTTTAGTATAACTTTCATTTCATGATTTAAGACTGGATCAGTTCAAAAATTTGACCAGAGACACCATAACTTTTCAACCTGTGAAGAAGTCCTATATGCTAAACTCTGTCGAAAGTTTTCTTCGAGGTGTCCAAAGCAACAGCCTAAAGTTCACCATTCTCATCTAGAGTTTGATAGAATCTTTCCGTAATTATTGTCAATACATCAGCAGTTGATCTAGAGAAACGAAAGACATATTGCGTGTCTGAAAGAAAGTCCTGCGATGTGAGATGCTTAACCAATTCAGCATTGATTATGGCCTCTAGTAGTTTCTCCAAAGGAGGTAGAAGGTTAATAGATAGTTTGAAGGCTTCGGACGGTTCATCTGAGTTCTTAAAAAGCGAAATAACAGATGAGGATTTCCAACATGCAGGAAAGAAGCAACGACGCATTTGTTATACAGATTTGAGAGAACGAGAGCCACTTCGGCAGCACATTTCTTAACTTCTTGGTAGTTTTTTATTGAAGTTTTTTTTTTTTTTACAGATCCCGACAGATATTAGGAAGATTTAATTAAATATACTTTAATGTTTAAAAAAATTATTCATTATTATTATTTTTTAGGTAATAAGCATTTATAACATAACACAAATCGCTAAAATAGTGGAAAAAGGAATTTTCGACATTATACGTATTTTTTACGTATTTATACATATTGTTTTAAAACTTTTCTCAAAAACGATATTATTGTATATGTAGTTGTGGATAATATACATTATTTAGTAATTTTTTTAATTAATTTTTGCTGAGTTGTTGACATTAATAGCTATCTGCTGATGTGTTAAAGTTTTGGAATAATGCAATAATAAAAAATTTAAATCTCATCTCTCTGATAGATGTCGCGCTCTGTAAGGATTTTAATTACCGTAAATTGCGGCGTAAATGTCTTAAAAAATCATTTTGGGTCGAGTTTTCAAGCCGATAAATACAGACTACCTTATGTCTGCCTAATTTTATTTATTAGAAATTATAATAAATTTTATTTATGTTAATAAATAAATAAATCCTAAAAAGTAATTTAAACGTGCCGTGGAAGAAGTTTAACTACAAGACCAAGTGTGCCATTAAATAAAAAAAAATGTTGAAAAATATTGCGTTAGGTAGAATTTGAGATAGGTAGAAGAATTATTGGTAGTCTATACTACTAGTAATTGTACCTATCAGGATGTTTTGAGGAGCGTGGAACCATCTCTTAATTGCTGGTGTTCCCAGGTCCATCCTGACCAGGGGTGGTAACACCTGTTAGGGTCTCGGCTATGGACAAATAGTTAACCCTTAAACTGGGGTCAAAACACTATGAAAGGGTAAAAATAGATTGTAAAAAAATTATTACCAGCAATGAATTTGTGAAAAAAAATATTATCAGTAATACATTTTTGAAACAAAAAATATTACCAGTAATAAAAATCTTGTCAGCATTAAATAACACATTGAGGTTGATATACATTAAAATAAAACAAACCAAACCGTTTCTTAATTTGGTGCTTAGTTTTTGAAAATCATTTCTGCTATTCCAATGCGTCTTCAGATATCTGTCACATATTTCATCATCTGTTGTAACATTTCCCAGATAGATTATTGTGCTGTCTTCATTTTTACGCTTCCAAGTCACCTTTCAATATATCCCTCTTGCTAATAACCATACATCCTGTCTTCTTACAATTGACACCCAGTCCTTTCTTCCTGCTTTCTATTATTACATTGTATAGAAATACTTGCAGTTTTCTAAATCTATCTCCTAACAATATGGTGTCATATAGAAATAATTTGTAAAAAGGATTAGAAAGAAGTAAATCTATATATTTTAAGGTTTTATTGAAATTTTATTTACGTTTCCACATGTCCTCCATCATTAGCAATACAAAGGGTAATACGATTTTGCAGTTCACGGAAAACATTTGCCAACTGATTTACAGTAATGCCTGAAATCACATTAGTTATTTTAGCTATACTTAAAACTAGGTACATTAAACTTTATAACATTTTTTGACAGATTATTTCTATCGCAAATACAAATAAATTTATACATTTTTTTAAGTGCACACGAACTTTATGGACACCCTTTATATCGAAAATTCGTTTTCCTCGGTGGGTAAAATCAATACGTTCGAAGATCAAATAATAATGTTGTTATAATCTGTCCTACTTCTTGTAAAAAGCTGTGCCATAATTCAATTCAAATATGGAAGACGAAGCATACCACAACGAAGAAACTTATTTTCTTTGAAGAGGAAAAAAGCTTACGAATATTTAAACTTTATTTATCTTTGAATAAACAATTTCGATCAAAAGGAAATAGAAAAAGTGAAGATTTTTAAAAGAGTTAAATGATACTTTTACACACTATAACTCTTTCAAACAATTTTATTAACTTATTATATGAAAATATTTGTAATAACGAAGTTTTTTTTTAATTATGATCTTACGAAAATTTATAAATTAGAAGAGAATTAATAAAGAATTTATTGAATTGATCGTTAATTTAGGTTTAGCTTTTATTACTTTGTTACAAGTACCATAAAATATTCTTGACATCTTCAAACATCAGAAACATTTTAATATATAAACCCGAAGCTCAGATTTTATAATAATTTCAAGAAATCAAGGAATTATTCGATTTTAGTAAATTAACTATTTTTTTTAATTGAAGTTGATTATATTAGAAAAAGTTCTTGAAATATTTTTCAGTTGAGTTTCAATCTGTTTTTTTTATTATTATTATCCCATGCTATTCAGGCTGTTTCGAATGTTATTACAATGACAACAGAAACTTTATTAAACATAAAAATATCCTTTCAGCAAAAAGAGATTAGTCAAAACTTTCAAAAATTTTTGATGGCCATGATAAGAAATTATTTTCTTTTGTGTCACGGGACATAATTCGGAAATTTATTTCTGATTTTCATTTTTGATTTTCCGGAGAATAAAAACATTAAATAGTCGTAGAATGAAAAAGAATGATTTTTTTAAAAAAAATGTTTACATTCGAAAATGGCTTTAAAATTTACAATTTTATATCAAGTCTATCAGCCACGACCCAAAATCGTACTTCATAAATAGATGTCATTTTTCCACAAAGAAATATACATCCGGGTTTTTTTTTTCCAATTGCAACAAAAATATAAAGTATATTTTATTAAAATTTGGTATCAGCATCTCCCGGCAGAAAAGAACTTTTGAGATTTTTATAATTTTCTCAACATTTCGAACCAACTATGATGGATATTAAATTGCGACATTTAGATTCATAAAATCGTAAAAATCAGGTACATATAATTCATCAGTTTGGATTAGCCACAAGGTATAACTGTAAATAAAGATATATACAGGTTGTCCCCAAGGATTTAACATAAATTTAAAAGCATTTATCTTGAAAACTACTACGTCTAGCTCAATGAAATTGAACAGTTTAGGTGTTGAACATCATAAGTTTATTATGGAACCGATTCCATAAGTGTTCAATATATGCACACGTAAAGTTGGTAGTTAGGCTCTTGCTAAACACGCTGTAGCATGTCTTTGGTAACATTATCCAGTGCGGAAGTCATTCTCTGCTTCAATGCTAGCAGGAAGAGGCGGGGGGCATAGACCAGTCCCTTCACATATAAAAAGATATTACACGGGGACAGGTCCGGTGACCGCGGCAGCCATTTCATCAGAAAACTGTCTTCATCTTCACCACGGCCGATCCATCTCTTTGGCAGATTCTCATTGAAATAAACACATATTCTCTTCTTCCATTAAATATAAAATCTACATCTGTTTTTATACATACTGTGAAAATTTGAGGTTATTTCAACAACAATAGCCAAAATTATTGGCCTGCGAAATATTAAATTTTGTGGGACACCCTGTATATCTGAACAACTAGGAAACGTTTATCCATCAAACATTCTTCAATTTTCTTAAAGCTTCATCTGAAAATGAGATATGGAAAAAAAAGAAGAAAGAAATTTTTGTTTTGTTTTTTTTTTTTCTACTTTCGTTTTGTTAGATTTTCATTGATGTTGTATCACCGAGGTAAAGAATGACGGCTTAATATATTTATTCAGCACCAGTATTCGATGCTAACAGATATATACAAACAACACAGAACAATAACTTATAAACAATTAACAAGACAACTTATAAGGAATAGAGGAGGGTCAAATGCTGTTTAGCCAAACGAAGTAAGATCAGTCTGAATATTAATCAGTTTAGTATCAACTTATTAATCAACTGTTAAAGTCTTTAAATCGTAGACTATTTAAGGCTATGAAGCAGGCCATCTGGTAGAGTGTTGAAGGGCTGCTAGCTACTCTACAATTGGCCAATCATGTTTCACCTATATTCGATTCTTTAAACCAAGTTTGGTATAATTTGTGGGTGTTCCAAATTTAAAGAAAGACGACGCGTCTATACAAAATTTCAAGAAATTTATAGATTCTAAGCCCACCTGAGACCCATAAATATTTCTTTAAGTATATAAGTGTTTAATGATTCGAGTTTGTCTCTGTGGGATTCAAATGATAATGAATATTCGTAAATGTCTGTGTTTACTCTATATCTCATTCTCGGCTGAAACTTTAATAAAAGTGAAACATGTTAAATCGATAAACATTTCCTTTTTGTTCTTTATCTTATCATAACTGACCTGACAAAACACTTCTACAAAAGGTAAAAAGAACAAGAAAATATTCAGTAACAAAGGTCGTTCCGTAATGAGTAAATGCAGAAAATTTCAATGAAATCCAATCATTCTGAGAATTTTGGTAAATTTTTGAAAACACTGGGTATTGATTTTCTTTTTCACGTGTCGAAAGTTCGTATGATTTTGGAGGTACCTAGACATTATAATCTTTGAAAATAGAAAATGAAAAAAATTAACCGGAAGAAGAGGCTACTAATTATTTTCAGGATAATGAGCCAGCGGTAATTACAGAAACTTCACTAATGACAAACTGTGATTAATTATCACATCAAATTAAACTCATGAGCAAAGAAAATATGATTATTAACCTTTTTTTTTATTAATTTTACATTATGATTCAGGTTAAATTTACAAATTAAACAGACAAGAAATACAAAAGAATATTACACGGAATTATGTTTTACACGGTGAATAAACAGAAAATTATTTGTAATAATGGTCTTCCATAGATAGTTTTTTTAGAGTGGGGTGAGGACAAAATGATACATTCGAAATATATAAGAGAGAAATGACATAAAACACATTTAAATATTAGGATGCTCAGAAAGTAATTGCGCTTTATCATCGTCAAAGCATATCAGGCAGATAATAAGAAATGTGAGTTAAATATATATATATATATATATATATATATATATATATATATATATATATATATATATATATATATATATAATATATAAATACTATTCATGAAAGATGGGGTCACCTTCATTTTCCGCGACTGCGGCACAACAGGAATATACATTTTCGATTCTATGTAAAAAAAAATATTATATCGTCTAAGTGAAATTGGTAAACACAGCATAGATAGATAGATAGATAGATAGATAGATAGATAGATAGATAGATATAGATATTAGGGATGTTTACATACGAACGAAACAATTACTCACAACAAAGATGCATTTTTTTTCGATGCAGAGGGATCTCGACTGGTGAGAACCAAAACTACTCTTGGTATTGAGCCCTCTTTTGAATTAATGCTGTGAACGTTAGAATTAATATTTTCGTTCTCATTACATTTAGATAGATAGATAGATAGATAGATAGATAGATAGATAGATAGATAGATAGATTAAGATGTGCTATATATTGGGGTAAAAGTGCTCAACATCCAGGATAGATCATCTGTAAATATAAGAGTGTACACACGCAAACTCACACACAGATATATAAACAAACCCACATGTATGTGTGTGCATGTGTGTGTATGTGTGTCTGTGATTGGGCGTGCGTAAAATTTTAGGAAATGATAAAAAACAAATGTTAATTAAAATTATTTAAATATTATTTATTAAAAATGTCACCCCTTTCATTTGCAGTGACTGTAAGCCATCAAGAATGGAAATTTTTGATTTAATATCTAAAAAAATCTGGATGTTTTAATATTGTCTAAGTAAGATTGAGACGCACTATGTGTGTGTGTGTGTGTGTGTGTGTGTGTGTGTGTGTGTGTGTGTGTGTGTGTGTGTGTGTGGAATAGATAGGTTGGTTAATAAATAAAGGAGAAACAAAAAGATACCAATATAGTACAATAAATATTTATTAGATATCAACCACTTGACAGAAATGAAGCACGGAGAGAAAAGTTTTAACTTCGGAATTTTCGGACACGCCTTTGTTCTTTATCAACGATGCAAGGAACAAATAGAGAAATGGGAATTACTCGCCGACAGATGTTTTTGTAGAAAAGGTTGTTTTATTTCCAGTGGAAACCGTATTATGAACAAAACCAGACCCCTGACTAATCACTCAATATGCGAACCATTCTTAAAAATAAACTTAAATTTAGATCGATGTAAAAGTTCTAGGCAGATCTATTGTGACTGGTGCGTGTCGGTGGGGGGGGTAGTTAGATTGCAGACGTTGATGAAGCGAGTTATAGGTTGAGGAAGGGGAAAGACGTCTCGCGTGCAGCAAGTTGTAACAAAAATTGACAGGTTACGTGGACGAGTGTTGGAAGCAAGGGAACTATGAATGCAATATGTTGCGATGAAAGAGAAGAAAGAGAAAGGGAATAAAGAGAAAGGGAAAGAAAGAGAAAGGAAAGAAAGAAAAAAGCGTGGAAAAAGGGAATATATAATAATAAAATAAAATATGAATAAAATTAAAGTAACATATATGATTGAACAAAATTATTGATTAAGTCTGAAAATCTATTGTTAAAAAAAAATTAATAAATAATGGAAAAACTGAGAGGAAAAGCTAAATAACCCAACAGTCAATTTTTCTTAAGTTCTAATAGCTTAAACAAGAAAAAATCCCGAACAAGGAACGGAAAAAACGACCAAAGGCAAACACCTACTTCTGCAGTAAATTAAAGTGCTCAAAACCTAAGCTATCGAAGCAGAGCTATAGCGCTTTACAACGTCAACGCTCAACGAAAGTCATCTCGAGACACTAGTTAAATTTCACGCTCTCTTGATCTTCAGGTGACTAAAACAGAAATATATATATATATATATATATATATATATATATATATATATTATAAAATTATAACATAAATATGTTATAAAATCACTACAAAAATAGACATTTTGTTTCAACACTTCCGGTGTCTTATCAAGTGATGGTGTCGAATGTAGAATAAAGGGTTTTAAAAGGTTCAATCAACCCCCCCCCCTCGCTAGGGGAAAGGCTGTTACATAAGCTGGAATGACCAATCAAAATACAAGTATATGAGAATTCAAAAAAACTTGACAACGAACCTTGGTTATAATAATTATTTAATGCTTTAATGTTAGGATTAGACTAAAATAGAATTTATTCTAACTAATAAATATTAAATTATACGATAAAATTTGAAATTAAAAATTAAAAATTACCCATTTGAAAATTTAAATTTAATCTATATTAAGTTTAAAATTATAAAATTACTGAGGAAAAGAAGAAAAAATACATAAGTTATTCTATTTATTTTGTTGTTATTGAAATTAAGTTGGAATAAACGTTAAGATCAAATGTTGCTCTGAACTTCATGACAACATAGATACATTTGAAGCATAAACAGAGGCAAGGGAAGATGACATCTTGCAAAAGACAATACATACACAATCAGATTATAATACATAAACATGCAGACGTGTTTAGATATATACACACAAAAAGGCGACGAGACAGGAAATATCCCCGCGACCATTAAAAAAAAAACACATACATACATAATGAAAGGTACACATAAGTGACCGTACACACAGACACCGATAAAGACGCCGTACATACACACAGATGCATTGACAAAGACATAATATAATATCGATTGATAATTAGTAGGGATAATTCCAAGGAGGACATTAATCCAAAGGGAGCTCAATGTAAGAACAGAGCACTATAATAATAAGTACAGAATCCTTAAAAATTCATTCGGTTATAATTTATTTCATGAATATACAAAAATATATTCAACTCTTCAGATCGTTATATAGATATTCATTAAGAGAACGCTGGCCTGAAGAGATGAATATTGTTTTGTATATTCATGATATAAATTATAACCGAATGGATTTTTAAGAATTCTGTACTCATTATATATATATATATATATATATATATATATATATATATATATATATATAAAAGCCTGCTATATTTATGGGGGAAAGTGCTCAATATTCAGGATATCGCGTGTGTAAATATAGGAGTGGACAGACAGACAAATGCATGTATGTGAGTGTATTTGTATTTGCGTCAAATATTAGGAAATAATATAGAAAGATATGTTAATTAAATTTATTTAAATATTATTTATTAAAAATGTCATCCCTTTCATTTTCAACGTTTGTAGGCAATTTTTTCGATTCCATGTTTCAAGAAATCTGTTTTTCCACGAGGAAGTTTCGAAAGACTCTTTGCAATTTCTTTGCTTCCGAATATTTTGGCCAAGAATTACTTTCTATCCCACTAGACACATCAAAACAAAAAAGCTGGGATAAAATAAAATGCGAGGCCAATTTTACTAATTTGAGGCTCTCTCTGGATCAGCATCGCCTCGTCTGTCTACTATCTGCTTCATAACCGAGTAGTGGCGTCTGGCTCAACGCAGTGCCCTCTTCATCTACCGGTACCCTTCTAGATGATGAATGCACTTGGGTTGGAGTCACGATCTATCTTGGACTCAAATTATGTGAGCGTCACAGATGCGATGTGGAGCCTCCATCGATGAGTTTGGTTTGCATCCTCTCTCCTGTCGTCGTAGTGCCAGCCGATTTCCACGGCATGCAGCAACAAACTACATCATCAAAAGAGGTTTGGATGCAGTTGGGTTCCCTTCCCAAATCGAACCGTTAGGCCTCGACCGCAGGGATGGAAAGCGGCCGGATGGCATTACCATTTTCCCTTTTAAAATGGGGAAGTCGTTGATTTGGGATGCGACCTGAGCGGATACATTTTCGACCGGTAATTTGATCAGGTCCGCGGTTGAGCCAGGATCCGTCGCCCGGGACGCAGAGATGAAAAAAATAGTTAAATATTCTTCTCTTGCTGATAGATTTTTTTTTACTCCTGTGACAGTTGAAACTTCAGGGGTTATTGGCCCTCGTTCGATGGCGTTCCTTCGGAGGATTGGCGCGATTGCGTCTCGATTAAGGGACGAGCCTCGTGAAACGGAGTGGCTCTTGCAGCGTGTCTCACTGGCGATGGTTCGGCGTAATGCTTTCTCTAACTTTGCCGCTTATGAGATGCTCCAGTAACTCAAATAAATCAATAACTATATGTCTCAATACCCGTTGTGTATAGAAGAACTCCCCCAGTCTAACAATCTCATTTTGCTGGGGCTGTTTTGCCCTTGCAATATGTGTCCTTTCATTTTCAAAATATTACATTTTTATATTTTTCATAGCAGGTTATTTTCAATGTAATACTTCGTTTTCCTGATCAAGATGCTCGCAATAAATCTTTGCATTGTCTTTCCATGTTCCAGTGACTCGTAATAGACGACACTTTTCATATTCCACAAGACGCAAAACAACGACATTTTTTATTGCTGGTAATATTTTGTTTTGTCAAAAATCTGTTTCTGGTAATATTTTTCCTTCAAAATTGTATTGCTACTAATAATATTTTTCAAAAAGAGTATTGCTGGTAATAGTTAATTATTTGCTCATAGCTGGGACCCTAACAGGTGCTACCACCTCGGATCAGGGTGGACCTGGGAACACCAGCAATATAGAGGTGGTTCCACGCTCCTATAAACCTCCTTATCAGAGGATTTGCTGCTGGATGTAGTTTATATATTTGTGGGGTGAGTATTTGGTTGGTAGTAATAAAATAAAGATATACTTATAAATTTCGTTGGAAACAAAGAAAAGAGTACTGGATTACTATGTGCTAGCCATCTTTCTCATACGGTAGTGAATGTTGGACAATCTTCCCAGGGATGAGGAGGGACCATAAATGTCGTTCTACAGAAGGATACTGAGAATTCCTTGGATGGAGCGAATAAGAAACAATGAAATGGCAACTCAGAATGAGAAAAAGAGTCTAAATTCCTTGGAAACATAATTTGAAACAATGTCTTCCCAATCATAAGCTCCGCAGAGTATACAGAGGTCGAGAGAGAACGGGGTTAGTCAGCGAGCAACTTACCTGACAAGGTTGAGCGAATGGATGGCGGAACTGGGCACGTGTATTCAGGCACGTGTATTCGTAGTCTTGCAAGTACGATACTCAACGGTCCATGTTTAGATGGTAGGTTCCCATTTGCTCTGGTTTGTAATGTTCATGCCGTGTGGTCTGCAATGTTGTTCATAAAATTCATGAGTTTTAGCGAGACGCTGTATGATATGACCGTACACAACCTGGTTCGTTTGATCTCTGTGGCCAGTATCTAATCGCCATGAAGCATATCGAAGGCTAATAATCCAACGTCAAACGGCTTTCGAAGGAGAACGTATGCGTCTCTTTGGCATGACAAATGCTTGCAATGGGCACGTTCACCGCATTAAACCTTATCTCAAAGATGCAGCATTAAATGAGGCTCAGATGACAATTATTGTATCACAAGATAGTCGAAGAATTAACTGAAGATAGAAAGTTTAATATACTTCCATATGCATACTACAAGGGTATCGTCGATCATAGCTCTCCACAAATTCCCATCCTTTGTAGCTTTTAGAAATTTTACTTTGTCTCTTTATCAGTTTCACTCTCTCCTTATTCATTTATCTGAAAAGGATCTCTCTCTCTCTCTCTCTCTCTCTCCCTCTCTCTCTCTCGCTGTGACCATATCTATCTATCTAGCTAGCTAGCTAGCTCTTGATCTATCTAACTCTGGATCTATCTAGCGAGCTAGATAACTCTTGATCTATCTATCTATCTATCTATCTATCTATCTACTCTCGATCTATCTATTTAGCTGGCTAGCTAACTAGTTGATAATCTATCTATCTATCTATCTATCTATCAAACTCTGGATGTATCTATCTATTTATCTAACTCTCGATCTATCTATCTAACTTTCGGTCTATCTATCTATGTATTTATCTAGCTCTCTCTCTATCTATCTATCTAACTCTCGATCTATCTATCTACCTATCTATCTATCTCTGGATGTATGTACCTATTTATCTTACTCTCGATCTATCTAACTTTCGTTCTATCTATGTATCTATTTATCTAACTCTCGTTCTATCTATCTATCTATCTATCTAACTCTCGATCTGTCTATCTATTTATCAAACTGTGGATGCATCTGTCTGTTTATCTAAATCTAGATCGATCTATCTAAGTTTAGATCTATCTATGTATCTATCTATCTACTTATCTAACTCTGGATGTATCTATCTTATCTAACTCTCGATCTATCTAACTAGCTCTTGATCTATTTATCTAACTCACTATCTATCTATTTATCTTTCGATCTATCTAACTACCTATCGATCTATCTACCTCTGAATCTATCTATCTATCTATCTATCTATCTCATCCACCCGATATCAATCTCCATTCCTTCACGCCTACCCTTTCACTGAGAAGTGTCAGGTTTCGAATCTCACCAATAGTTCGAATTCCCAATGTTCATTCTTTGGCAGTTGAAAGCTTTGTGCTACATAATATTCTGATCAATCAACATACCATGAATTCGTATTCTGGTGAATTCTGTACTAGTCTAACTCTACAGAATTCCATCGATTTCAGTGTAGAATGAAAAATCGATGACTGATTTCTCTCTGCCAATCAGTCAATACGCCTATTTCACGTCAATCAATCAGTTCGGTAAATACGATTTTTCTCTTCCCAATTTCTACCGCTAACTTATGTCCTTTGATTTGATTAGACTTGATTGCTTGTCGTAGACACAAAAGACGATTGGCTTAAGCGGGTCGAAACTAGCATTACGATAATTCCTTTATTTTTCCGCCAGAAAGAAATCTTTTAATGAAGTTTATCTATCACGTTAGCTTTAGACATTGTATAGTCGTTTCGTTGATTGACAACACAAGCATTTTCCTTTCTGCCTACAATGTGTTTTCTTTTTTCCCTTTCAGTTATTCTTTCTTTCTTTCTTTTTTCTTTCTTTCTTTCTTTTTATGCCATTTCTTTCTTTCTTTCTTCTTTCTTTCTTTCTTTCTTCTTTCTTTATTTCTTTTTTCTTTTTTTCTTTCTTTTTATGCCATTTCTTTCTTTCTTTCTTTTTCATTTTTCTTTCTTTCTTTTTTTTGCCATTTATCTTTATCATATATTTTCTCTAAATTATTTCTACCAATCTTTCTCTTTTTATCTTCCTTTCTTTCTTTCTTTCTTTCTTTTCTCTTCATTTATTACACTGCCTATTTTTCTTTCTTTCTTTCTTTCTTTTTTCGTTTTTGCCATACTTTTTTTTATTGTTACACATTTGCTTTCTTTCTCTTTTATTTATTTTCTACCAACTCTCTTTTCTTTCTTTCTTTCTTTCTCACTCGCCTATCTATCAAAGAATATACATATGTCTCTCTTTCTTTCTTTCTTTCTTTCTTTCTTTCTTTCTTTCTTTACAGTTTCCCTCATAAGTTTTCCTTACATCACAACCTATATGAATATATATCTGCTATTCCTTAATTTTATCCTCTGAAGTGTTCTTTTATTTTTTTTAATATCTCATTATTGTGTTTTCCTTCCTGGGTTTCCTTTCTTTGTATTATTAATAATAAAGTAAATGCCCGGGCTACGAAAGTTCCGACTTACGACAATTCATGGTTACAATTCAAACTCCATTAATCTTTTTTCGACTTATGCCGTTTGCCTCATACATACGGCGCGGCGGAAGAATATGTCGCCATACGGCACTACAGCGCGTGCGTCAATTTCTGTTGGTACGCCATATTGGATTGTTGGGCTTTCGCTTTCATTCGCTTGCGTCGTGTTTGTAGAAACTTATTGCACTTCATTGTGGCTCCCAAGTGTCTTGTAACATCTTCAAATGTCGTAAAAGGAAAGACATCGCCACGAAAGTGAAATTATTCATTGTTAAACTCTGTGAAAAGAGAGGAACAGCGACGAACATTGTCGCTTAAAACATGGACATATACATATGCATACAACTTGCTACTTTTATCTCGCGGATGCGTACTATTATTATTATTATTATTATTATTATTTTGTTAATTTCTTTCCGGGTGCCAAGCAGAGTCAGAAACAGAATCGTGACATTTTCCGCTGAGAATTTTTGTAAAAATTAAATAAAAAACAAAAGATCAAACTACCTCTAGATTACATATACTCCACATAGATAAAGCCCTTCGTAATGTGCGAGCTGTCCTTGTAAGATTATTTTTCTTTGCATTTCTTTAAGACATGGGCTACCAGAGATCCTGTCAATGTATCTATCAGAACAGTTTTTAATCAAACCTAGGGCGCCAACCACAACTAGAATTATTGTCGTCCTCTTGTGCCACATTATTGAGATCTATATTATTATTAATTTGTATCATTTACATTATTATTATTAATAATAATAATAATAATAATAAATAACAGGACAATAGCTGACATTAAGTGAATGGACGCCAAAACGAGAAAGCTTCTCACCTGTCACCGCATGCATCATCCCAAAGTTGATATTGATCATTTTTATGTGCCCAGATCCGAAGAGGACTGAGAAATAGTTCAATTAGAACTGTCCTACAAAACTACAACAATTTCCTTCAAAAATACCAGGAAACTACAGAAGACTGGATGATGATCTGCGTCAAAAAACATGAAAGTAGTAAGCGACTTTATTCAGTAATAAATGAAGCCAACAAATTCAAAATGGTATTTCAAATGGGTGAAGAAATACAAGTAAAGCACGATATATCGACTGAAAATGTGCAAAATACTTAAAAAAAAAAAAGCAACGGTAATGCAACTGACCAGATACAGAAAAGATGGCGGCATAAGCCTCTTCACGGTCAATACTCTGCCCGTACTAAACAAGCTGATGTAGACAAACCCCGTACCCATCAGTGGCTGCGTAGTGCAGGGTTAAAAGCTGAAACCGAATGTTTTATTCTTGCTGCACAGGACTAATGCTTTCTAACTAGAAATTATCAAGCACACATGCTGAAAATTGTTTGGTTTGTTTTGTTTTGTTTTACGGCATAGCAATCTCAATGGGTCATTTAATGCCGGGAACATTTTTTTCCTGTTAACATTTTTGTTTTGTCAAAAATATATTTCTGTTAATATTTTTCCTCAAAAACGTATAGCTAGCAACATTATTTTTTTCAAAAACGTACCTGCTGGCAACATTATTTTTTCAAAAACGTATTATTAGAGGCCTTGCTGTTGGAAGTAGTTTATCGTCATACCCAGGACGCGAACGTAGTCTGAGTCAACTATCTGACCATAGCTGAGACCCTAACAGGTGCTACCACCCCTGGTCAGGGTGCACCTGGGAACACCAGCAATTAAGAGGTGGTTTCACACTCCTCAAAACCTCCGGATCAGAGGCCTTTCTGTTGGAAGTAGTTTATCGTCATACCCAGGACGGCTGAAAAATTGTGTTAACCCCAAATGCAGATTCTGTGATAAATATCCCGAAACAATTGGCCATCTTGTATCAGGTTGCACTGTATTAGTACCCACTGAATATAAAACCTAGTATGACAGAATAGGATAATACCTGCACTGGAAAATCTGCAACTTTTACGGAAAGAAAACTGCAAATAATTGGTATGAACACCATCCACACCCGGTTCGAGAGATATGTCCTGTAGCAATTTTATGGGACTTCACAATACACACAGACAGAACACTCAAAGCTAATCGCCCTAACATCGTGATTAGAGACCGCAAAGACAAAATGTGCCTCCTTATTGACATGGCAGTCCCTGCAGACTGCAATGTATCTTTGAAGTTCTTCAAATTGCTCTCAAGATACAAGGACCTTGAAAACTAAATCTCAAAAATGTCGCACATGAGAACATCAACAATTGCAGTTGTAACCTTTGGATTGATTGGAAAAGATTCCAATAAACTCATTGAAAGGATTCCTGATAACCCATCCCTCAAAGAAATACAAAATAGTTTAGATCAGGGCTTGTTCTCATTATTAATTCTCTTATTACGTTATTAAATTTTTAATAATTGTTTTAGTTTCCTTTTCGAATTCATATCTCTATTTTTTCTGTTGTTTTAATAATGTCAAGAATCGCAAAATATGATTACACCGATCAAAAAATACCAGCAAGTTTTCAACTGCAGCAACAGCAGTCGCAGCCTAATCAGCAGCAAGGTTAGGTTTTCAAGCTTGTTCTCATTTTAAACCTAACCTTTAAATTTTTTTTGTTGTTTGTTTCTTTGAATTATTTTCTGTTGTTTTCAGAATCGCAAAATATGATTACTTACCAAAGACTGGAACATCGCAGCCTAATCAGCAGCAAGGTTAGGTTTTAAGCTTAGAGCTTTAAACCTAACCTTGTTTAAAGCTTAAAGACTGGAACATGGCCTAGTCATTAAAAAGCGCCGATTTGTGAACTTAATGAGAAAATGACCGTCATTTCTTTCACGTGGCCATGTTTACTTGCACTCAGTGGAAAAGTGCGAGCAATAAATGAACAATACTAAATAGCATAAGAATTAGACGATATCCCTAGGCATGAACAGTGGAATGAGAACAGTCTACCCCCGTAGATTAAATAAAGGGTTCAGTTCGGAATTCCCTGTAGATTACCCTGATCGATATACACACGAGAAAAGTCGGAGTGCACATCGGCAGAAACGTTTTGATAAAAACAACAAAGATGGGACAATACTCGAAATATAAATAGTGTAAATAGCGTTAAAAAGATTAGGAATATTTATCAAGTATACTATTAGAATACAACCATAAAATCGCTAGATTTTATGATTTACATAAAGTTGCTCTTTTCTGCGTCATGTCAGGGTGATTGCTTGCTAAGAGCTTGTCAGTAAAGATCATCATATCTCACAGGTGATCCACTTACTCATTCTCCACAACTGACGATATCGGATGTTCGTATAACCTCTCTCATACTTCCTGCATATTTGCCAGTGTATTCTCAAGACTACTTTATCAAATTGCTGTTATTATTATTTGTGCATGTTATGTTTCCTGCTTTGTAGTGCCGGGTTCAAACTATGGTCCTTAGGCCTTATAGGAGAATTACCATTTAATTGATAGCACTTTTCTTAGTATATGGGATGTTCCTAGTAGAGTTTTTTTCTGAGCAAATTGTATGTTGATGTTACCTGGAACACTGTTAGTAAATTTGTCTATGACTTTTCTCACGGGGCCCAGTGCTCCGATTACTATCGGTACAGTCTTAGTCTTCATTCCCCACATCCTATTACTCTCCATATTCCGGTCCTTGTATTTGGACAATTTCTCGATAATTTTCATGGAGGTGTTTCTCTCAGATGGTACTGCTATGTCACTAAGCAGACACTTCCTGAATTTCTTGTCTTTTATGATAATATCAGGTCTGTTGGCTTTTATTTCCCTGTCAGTTATTATTATTATTATCATCATTATTATTATTATTATTTGTGTATGTTATGTTTCCTGCTTTGTATCCTGTAGCGTCGGGTCCAAACTATGGTCCTTAGGCTCTATAGGAGAATTGTCATTTAATTGATAGTAATTTTCTTAGTATATAGTATATTCCTA
The DNA here is from genome assembly GCA_903632075.3 of Acanthosepion pharaonis. NCBI lineage: Eukaryota > Metazoa > Mollusca > Cephalopoda > Sepiida > Sepiidae > Acanthosepion > Acanthosepion pharaonis. The sequence goes on along the minus strand of CAHIKZ030000196.1, from coordinate 1,118,490 downwards.
GTAGAGCGATTTTCCGGACAACTTGTACGTTGGTGACAGCTGGGACACTATTAGTAAAATTGTCTATTACTTTTCTCACGAAGCCCAGTGCTCCGATTACTATTGGTACAGTTTCAGTCTTTATTCCCCACATTCTTTTAATCCCAATCTCCAGGTCCTTGTATTATTATTATTATTTGATCCTTAAAAACAGCAGATGTTGCTGGAGATAGAATCAAAGTTTCAGCTATCCACAACCAGTGACCCGGGGGTAGCATATTTTCATAATGATTCAAGAATTCTTCAGAGCATATGAGCATTCTTAAGTAACGAATTCAAGTTTTCTAATCTTGACACTGACCCCAGTATTCTCCAGCCACTACGGGAGGTCAGTACTTACGGTGTCCAGAGCCTCAATAACAATGGAGATAAACTCCACTCTCTTCAACGACCACAATTTGTACACTCCTCACATTAAACTATCATAGTTTTCCCGCTTTTTTCTTTGTCAACTATTTTAGTGTCTCCGGCGTAGACAATATCTATGATGACTCATATTTTTTCTTAAAAACCTATTATTTTACATAACAAAGATCTCCTACATAATAATTTATCCAAGAAATTAGATATACACAGAAACGATTTCAACCAAAATTTCGGTCCCAAAAATGCTATCCTTAGGGGGGGGGAATAAATTAGAAGCTTGTTATGTAGTGGTTTCACAGTGGAGGCTTGTATTTGTACTAAGTCGGTCCTAAAAATAGTTTCGACGTACAAAACGTTAGGAAATTGATATAATAGGTAATGACGCAGTAATCTAGTTGTGGTGGCTGATACTTTAATATCCGACTAACGGTCGTCCGACATCGACTGACTGACCAACTCTCTGCCCGACTGACTTGTTACTCTTACTACTCCTACTTATTATAGGTGGGAGAGTCTATTAACTATAGAATAGGTGTGTTCCACTATAACAAAGATAAAAACCTATCTAAAGTGTATGAATAGATACTGACCGAATATATATATATATATATATATATATATATATATATATATATATATATATAAGCACTGGGTGTTATCAAATAACTCCTTTATTAAAAAGAAATATTACTTTCTCAAGCCAATATATTCATGAAGGGTTACAATATTTGTCTTAAAAATTAAAGAAAACACCTAACTCATGATAATTAAAACGTCAATAATATTATAACAACAAAAATTCACGTTCGATTAACAACATGTCGAAACATACACCACTTAATGTTAACCACATTTTTTCTTTCTTTTCCTTAAAGCTGATTTTGCGATATTTTATTCAAATTTGAACACAGAGCGTTATTTATTTTGTCAGAGTTACTTTACTATTTTCTTCTACAAATGCTTAAACAAAATTTGTATAGATAAAATCTTTCAAGGAGCGAAACGCGCCGGTATAAATGATTTTCATATTGTCATTAGTTTTATCAATACGATTTTTCTACAGTCACAATGTATAATCTTCCGATCAGTTATTATTATTTTATGTTCTTTGATCTTTGTTGTATACTCAATTCTTTCCGGGTCCCAACCAGAGATCTAAGTTCAGAAATGACATCATGATATTTTTTTGAAGAAAAAACACGCAAGATCACACGTATTTTACACAATGAAGCCCGTTTAAGGTGTGGGCTGTAATTGTGAATACAATTTTTTGTATTTCTTTAAGGCATGAGCCACCAAGAATTTTTTTCAAATGGATCTACTGGAATCTTTTCCAATCAATCCGAGGGCTCCAACTAAAAATGGAGTTGTTGATGTTCTCATATGCCACATTTTTTAGATTATTTTGTGATGTCAACGAACACTCGTTGCCACTTTCGTAATGCTCATTGTAGTAGAGACTTTATAATAGCAGATACAACTATAATAAGGCCGTTAAACAATACTGATATCAGACGCCTCCGAAAAGCACTCGCACTAATAGCACTTTCTCGATAATATTTGCTCGAAAAATGTACCACTGAATAAGGATCCGAGTAGCAATCAGTATAGTGATGAATATAGAGAAATAGTATAGTGAATAGAGAATAGCAATCACTATAGTGATCAATATAGAGAAATAGTATAGTGAGTAGAGAACAGCGATCCGTATAGTGATCAATATAGAGAAATAGTATAGTGAATACACAATAGCAATCCGTATAGTGACCAATATAGAGAAATAGTATAGTGAATAGAGAATAGCAATTCATATAGTGATCAATATAGAGAAATAGTATAGTGAATAGAGAATAGCGATCCTTATAGTGATCAATATACAGAAATAGTATAATGGGTAGAGAACAACGATCCGTAACACAAAACACTATGAAAGTGTAAGAATAGGTTTACTTTGTAAAAAAATTATTAATAGGAATACATTTTTTTTAAAACAAATTACCAGCAATACATTTTTTTTTAATTACCAGCCATAAAAATCTTGTCGGCATTAAATAATCCATTGAGGTTGATAAGCCGTAAAACAAAACAAACCAAACTGTACCTAGCGTTGTGTGCTTTAGGTTGTTTGCTATATAACTCATGTGTCTCAGTATAGAGGTAAGTTGTGTGACCTTATTCAGTTTTGGCACAGGTTACTGTAGCCTAACTTCATTTACCGGTAGGCCTAAGTTTGAGGCCACCGGAAGTTTACCGAATGTTTTGGGGATCAACGTACGGTATTTATAGGCAGCATGAATCAGAATTTTGAGCTAAAACTCTGGAAATCGACTTCTACGCCGCAAGTTCCAGTAGTTTTATTATAGTTTCTATCAATACATCCAAGGTTGTATTTTTTTTTATTTTTGTAATAAAAGCTAATAATCATTGCTTTCTTGACATCTATCAAGCAGCTGCCTGGCAAAGACAGGCGAATGAATAAATAAATTTTAAAAACGAGAAAATTAATAGCGTCCCGCCTGAAATATATAAAAGAAAAAGATAAAAAAAAAACATCTTGAATAAAACTGTTTCTTTGATAGATAGCAATGTTTTTCTACGACTCTTTTTTAACCATGTTCTGTCTATTAATGCCTTGTACCGTCTTACAGGTAATACGTATAGCCACCGCCATCGTTTCAGTAATCTTTTTTTATATCTTAATGGACAAAAAACATCGTTTATTTGACTAGCTTCAAAGATTTGCTTTCACGATTCTGACGTTATTGCCTTTATCGTTGTATTTTTTTCTTTTAGTTCCTTTCATTCTTTCTTTTGAACAATAATATATTTGGCACTTGAGATATTAGTCTTGAGAAAGAACGCCGTGAAAAAAATAATTTATTATGATATATGCCCGTCAACGCCATAAAATATCTGTTATATTTTCTCGTGTTAGTTCTATCAGTTGTTTATTGAATATTGTCCGGCAATCGGCCTCAAGAATGAAACCAGTAAAAGGCTTCGAGATTAGCCTGCTGAACATCGCGAGATAGAGGCGCCCAGCGTACACTCACGGCCCACTTAATTGAATAAATGATCTTTTATGCAAATATATAATCAACCAATAACGTGGTATCAATTTAATGAATATTTGTATTTAATCATGGCCATGACGACCGGCTAAATTACAATTCCTGCCTTTTGAAAAGTTATGGCATTTTCGGACGAAATTTTGATATCTATGCTCATGGCTACCATCTACTTCTGCCTAGACAGTCTGATCAGTTTGTCAAATCGACAGCTGATCTGAAAAATAACCTACAGTCTATTGCTAACTGGGGAAAGGAATGGCATGTTAATTTTAACATCTTCAAAATAAGACTTTTCTCTATTAATCATCTGTGAGAACCCTTCCTGCCTTCCGTCAGCATGGCTGCTGCTATCCTTCAGGAGATATGACTCGTTGCTCCTTCTTGGGCTAACATTCTCGGCTTACTTGAAGTGAAAAGATTATATTGAATTCATTGCTTGGCCAACTGCGAAGAAATTTGGTTCGCTGTGTCATTATAGACATTTTTTTTCTCTCCAGAATCTCTCTTATATATTGTCACATCCACCAATATGACTATTAGTGAATTAGTTCCCTTGCTTGAAAAATTAACCTTTCTGCTTTCCTCCTCCTAATTTTCGAAACTGCTACTAGGGGACGCTTTTAGGACTATAAATACTCGGCGAAATCTTTTCTATCCTTCTTCTTCTTCTTCTTCTCCTCTTACTTTCCACTTATACGACAACATGTAAATCTTTCGCGAGAGATGGCGTCCCCTTTGTGGGAAACGCAGGAACAGTACATACATACACATACACGTACGTACGCACATTCACTCACAACACATACTTTGGACCAAAACAGTTTTTACATTCATTTGATAAACACATTATTGAATTTGTCACTTGTAATCATTTGTTGTAAATACATTATTATTTGATTGTGTATATATATTGGTCCTTGCCTTTTCTGCACACTTTTTTACCTGAACTCACATCCCGAGTCCGCCATGTTGGTTGTGGGCATTTCAGGAGACACACATATTTATCCCCCTTAACGCGTACACCAGCCCCCGCAAGAATATTTATAAATCTACCATTCGTCCATGTTTGGAAAATGTTTTCGTCTGCTGCATTCCTTCTTTTTAGAACTTCATCGGACGATGTTTATGTTTTCATTGATGCGATTACGCATGCGCACAAACGAGAGACTTTGGGAATTTTTAATTTCAGTTTATTTTTTTCAAAATGTCTTTTCGGTCTATAATCTATAATCGAGCTGATTTCATTTAGATTCTTTTCTTTTTTACTTTTGTGTCCATCACTTTAGTTATTAAATATCACGCGTTGTGATAACAGAAGATCTGTCAAGAATGATGAAAGGCTGTAGGAACCTATATGCAAAATTACTGATGATGTAGAACTTTCTAAATATTTTCGTCTTAATGAATTGTTTTCTCTTTTAATCGGAATAGCTTTTTTATATCGAAATTGTGGTCAGCCTCGCCACGGTGAGAAACCAACACATTTATATGTTTTGTTTTTGTAAAAGATCCCTTTTTGTGTTCATATAATATTTTATTTAAATTCAATATCGAAAGCAAACGCAAATAGGCGGGAAAACTTTCTGGACTACACAATTTCGATTGATTTAATTGTACAATTTTAGCACTAGATTGCCTGTTATCAAAATGATAGTCATTTAAACTAGTGGTTCAAGACTTTTTTGATGATCCGCAGAAAAATTGATTTTTGATGGTCCGCAGAAAAATTGGGATATTATTTCACTTTTTATGAAGTTTCAAATACAAAAATGACGAGTTACAAAACGAAATGAAAACGAGTACACAAGTACATAAATGTGACCTCATCCAGCCATTTTATAAAGTAACATGACTTGCAAAGTCATGTCCAATACTTGTTACGGATTAGTTTCTTAACATTACTAGTGACAACTAATTACTGGATGGTTTACTAGTATAATTTTCTACAAACATGGCATAGCAACGGAGTAATAGCGGGATCTTCAAGAATCGCCTTACGCACCAAATACAAATTTATAAGCATTCGTACTCGAAAAAAAAATTTTTTTTTTTTTGGCTTTCTATAAAAAATGAATACCCATCACTCTATGAAAAAGCAAAGAAAATTTTGATTCAATTTCCAACAACATATTTGTGCGAAAAGACATTTTCATCTGTCACAGCAATTAAAACCTTGTACCAGTCTCGGCTTGAAATAAACACAGCTCGCCGTCTTCCAGTGACGTCATTGGAGCCAAAAATTCAAAACTGATTTCAAACAAACAGGAACAAATATCACACTAAAAATGTGTAATACTTGAATGAACTTTTCAATTTGTTTTATTTAAATAATTACACGATAAATGTGTTACCTTTTAATGGATGCATTTCATATTAATAAAATAAAAGTTTTCCGATTATTATTATATAAATGTATTTACCTTTTTTTTTTCTATACTCATATTAGTGGTCCACCAAATTTAAAATTATACATTTAGTGGTCCATAAAATTCAAAAGATTTGCGACTGCTACTCTATAGTAGCTAGATTCGATGTGTTTAGAGATATTATTAGCTTCTCTGTGAACGCTTCTATAAATACTTTCATGCTAATTGTTCTGATAAACTTTCATCTGGTCGCCAACCGGTGATCCACGGACAACTGTTGGTCCGTGCAAAAGTTTTGATGGTCCGCAGAAAAAGTGCGACATTATTTCAATTTTTATGAAACTTCAAATTTTCAATTTATTTTATTTAAATAATTCCACTATAACTTTGTTACCTTTAATGGGTGCATTTCATATTAATAAAATAAAGGTATTTCCGATTATTATTATATAAATGTATTTACCATTTTTTCTATATTCATATTAGTAGTCCACGAAATTTTAAATTATACATTCAGTAGTCCATGAAGTTCAAAAGGTTGTTGATCGCTGCTTTAAACTATTTTAGAATAACAATTTGAAAGATTCGACATAAATTAACACATTAAATGCCAGTGGTTTGCAGTTTTTATTATGGCGACAACTACGAGTTATCTCGTTTCAACATCAAATTCATTTTTATTGATACATTCAGTGGGAAAATGTTCATATTCCGGTTGAAGGAATAAATGAATCCATAAATTCTTTCATTGCCTATGATGGCGTTTGAAGTCAACTTTTGTAATTGACTTCTGGCCGTCAACGGTTTAAATTTCAGAATTTTATTTTGTATTCGAAATAACGAATTAAAATCAAGGTAAAACAATATCTTAATTCGATTTAATTTTCGTTAGATAAAAAAAAAGACTCTCACAGAATATAGAAACATGAAGATAGTTTTACGACAGATGTTATAGAAAAAAGATTCAGATGCACCAACAGATCTAGAATTAGTAGAACTGCAGAGGTGAAGTTTAAATAAAATATATTTTTTTAATAATTTCAACCGATGCAAGGCAGTAAAGCCACTAAGACACAAGGGATTACTCAGTGTGAAACAATAAGAAAAAGAGAGAAATATTATTAAGGGGTGATAACAATAGAAGAGTAATAAAGAAAACAGCATTTAAATTTTTGAAGATCAAAGTTGGACGAAAAGCATGTGGCCGGAAAAAAGGTCAAGAAAAGAGACTGTTAGAACTTGGTAGGAAAGTGACTAAAGCCAAGACGCCAATAAGTGAATCTTATGCGAGAGAAGAAACTGTTAGCATAGAACTTACGGTTACATCTAGCCATTTCAACTGCAAAATGATGAGACCTTACCGCCAATCCAGTACTGCGCTTAAATACATAAAGTCTAGGTAACATAGCGAAGAGTTCATTCGAACAATTACTATGAAAGTATTTTTTGAACACAAGAGGGATATCTTACAAAGCAGTAGTCGCAATTAAGTAGTCGTTAATCGTAAAAAAATCTAACCATAATTTTGAGTGTAGTCATATTTGAAAAGGAAATTAATAAAGGCGAAACTATATTGAAAATGCACTAATTTTTAACGTTTCGCGGTAAATTTACGTCTCGGATCATACCACATCATTTTCTAACAATACTACTGCGATTACAATGACGGGTATTTAAAAGAAATAGCGATAAAATTAAGAAAAGATCGATAGCAAACTGAATGTAGTCGGCTAGATTATACATCTAGATACCTCAGCTTAGTCGAATACACAGGTAGACGGTGTTTTCGAAAGCAATTCGTTTAAATGCAACTATACTAAAATTTGGACGAAGACTTATATCACTGTGGCGTGAGCAAAACACCCAAGCAAAAATCGCCCGAATGAACTTTTTTTCTGCCTTCCATATATGTGGCTGATGCTAACAACCAGGAAAGTGACGCATTACTTCTTCACAGGCTAACGTCTTACATTGACATGCAATGGACAGATTCTATTGAATCAATAGCTAGGTCTGCTGATAGAAAAGTTGATTCACTGTGCTAAATATTTATTTTCTCTCCAGAATCTATCTGACATATTTATAAATTGCTGTTATATCTAGCTAAGGGCTTCTGCTATTATTTAGAGATTCTTGATAAAACGCAAAGAAGGATCTGCAATTTTATTGCTCCTGTCCTGGTAACCCGGCTTCAATCACTTTCCCACTGCCGTAACGTGGCTTCCCTGTGCCTTTTCTAAAAAATATTTTCATGGTAATTGTTCTGATGAGCTTTGGTACAAAGTCTTTATGAATTCAAGCACAGTACTAGATTGTCGGATAGGTCTCATCATTTTACAGGTCAGCTGGATAGATATAACCGTAAGTTCTATGCTAACGGTTTCTTCTCTCGCCCGTTTCAATTGTGGAATTCTCCAGTACTCGGGTTGATTAAATTTTGTGCAAGAATTAGTCTTCAAGTTGGTATTAATGGTCGGTTGATCATATTCGATAAGACTCAATCTGCTAGGGCGGTTAGCCAGTCTCTGTTTCTCAACCCATTGATCGTAGTTCGGGTTTATATTTTAACTATGTTGAGTGTAATTTAGTTTCATTTTCTAGAAGAGATCACATAATTTAATATGACCAACCGCTTGAATGAGGCCAGTATCCTCACTCCCTCGTTCAAGATAACTTGTCATTTCATGCTAGCACAGCTATCGACGGCTTCTAATAAGAAGAAATTGTGTATTTAGGCAGCAATCCTTCATTTATATATGTTTCAATAAAGACGACAGACAAGGTACTGCGATTAAGCTTCTTTTTTTATAATTTTTCTTATGTTCGAACAAGTGTTTTCTTTTCTGGACTCAGAGTGTGGAAACTATCCAAATATTCTGTAATTCCGAGCACTTTCAGCTATGTTTTTAACTATTATCAAGGATGATTTTATTTTTGCTATTTAATTGGGTGTATTGGTTGTGTGTATGTGTCTAAATTTATAGGGGCGTTTTATTTTCCGAACACAGTACATTGTGGCCGTGTTCGTAGTTAATATTATTGAGTGTTGGCTTTTTCTTTTTTATTATTAAAGCTTCCATTATTTTTAATCTTTTTTTTACATGTGGACAAGGTCATTATGTTTGTATTTTCGACTAGTATGTTTCGGATGGAGTCTGGTAAGTTTGTGTGTGTGTGTTTAAATGGGTTCTAATAGAGCTCTGGTCGGATAGGTGTAACGTAAGGCGTCTGAATAGGCATGTAGTCGTGTGACCAATGTAATCATTTATGAATTCGGTTTGATCAGGAACGCAGTTCCTTAAGGGGCATTTGAACTCATAAATAATGTTCCTTCATTGTAATTTTAATTTTGTTGGTGTGATGTTATGTTTGACGATAAGGTCAGCAGGTAGTAGATACTTAATTTTGATGTTTTTGTTTATATATATATATATATATATATATATTCAAGTTCAAGAAAGACATTTGGATCACTAACACACACAAAAAAAGAGAATGTCTCATATGCAGAACATTTAACATCAAAAAACATAAAGGAAAAAAACTTAATTATTTTTAATAATAGGCGGAAATCGCCACCCTTTGCCTGATGACGGTCGCGAGACCGGAAACACGTGTAGCAAAATTATGGAAAATAAAACATAATTTTTTTTTTAAAAAAAAATTCACATTACAACCAAAAACATTTACACTTTCTCTCTTCTTTTAATATACAGATTTTTCTCTCGTTGGAACTACTATAACCTCTTCCTTATATATATATATATATATATATATATATATATATATATATATATATATAGGATCGTCTGAAAGTTCATAGTCTGACCAAGATATAAATGTAAGTAAACACACCAGTTGATAGACGAAAAGACATCGCATGCAGGTGTACCAGCATACTACAACAGTTGGTATACACTTGCAAGCCTTTTAATCTACCAACTGGTGTGTCTACTTACTTGGTCAGCCTATGAACTTTTTTCAGCCGACCCTCGTCTATATTGAATAAAATATGCCAAGTCAGATGTTGGAGAGCAGACCCCCCTTCCTTTTGAATTAAATGAGAATTTTCCAATGCATTTTGGCAAATCATTTCGCATCTCATTACCGTTAGGTGCGCTTTGAAACCTGTCATTCATGCCTTTCACTGAAAATCTTTTCCTACCGACCGACCTTGAAATCTCAGGTGAAGTCAGTTTTAATTCACAGAAATTGAAAACTGCCACAAATAGATGTTATCGAATAATTGTTTTTTTTTTCTTCGAGACATTTTACTTACTTTCGTCAAAGACTTCCGTGTGAGACGAACCCTGGTCTTTCAACCTTTATAAAAAACGGAAGTCGGTGAAACAGTATCACTTTGATAAATTCGATAAGCGAAGAGTAACATGAGAATACTTTTTGCTGGTATTGGAATCAGTCAACTAAGAAAAGAAGTCTTATATTCCTCAGAGTCTGATTGATTTATCCAATTCCCCAGGTATAAGTCCTCTAACCCGACCATCTTTTAATCCGACCAAATATTTGATCAAGACATTTTATTCATTTTTTATGATTCTCTGAATTCATTTCACATGCAGAAATCCTGTTGTCCGTTTTTTTTGTTGTTTTTTTTTTAAACCGACCAGTATTTGATCACAACATTCTAATCGGTTCGAAAAATTGACCTACATGTTGTTAACTGGGGCAAAGAATGGCTTGTTAATTTTAACGCATCGAAAAGGAAAGTTCTTTCTATTAAGCATCTAAGAGACCCCTTTCTGCCTTCCATCAGCATGGCTGATGCTGACCTCGTTACGCCTACTCGGGCTAACATCGGCCAGAAAGGGATATATTTGTTCGAAGTAGCAAAGTGGTTGTTGACTACTGTAACCGGGTAGGACAATCTAGCAGGTAACCGTAATGGACTGGTTATTGTCGTAGTGGTAGGCAATAGGCGTAGGCTATAGGCGTAGGCAATAGGTGTAGACAATAGGCGTAGTCAATAGGTGTAGTCCATGTGCCTCCACATCAGTCTGTATTTATGGCTGACACCTGCCAATCATATTACTGTGAGGGGGAACCCAGGTGGATGCATATTCATTACATCACATTCTCAGTTGACATCAAATGGAAAGATTATATTGAAACAATTGTTAGGTCCGCTACTACGAAAATTGTTTTACTGTGTCATGCTAGACAATTTTCCTCGCCAAAATCTATTTTATATATTTATAAATTTACTATTTGTCTATGCCTTGAATATTGCTGCCACATGTGGTCCACTCTTGATGCTCTTTCTACATAGATTATTGATAAAATCCAAAGAGTAATATTACTGGTTCTTTCTCATCGCCCCAACGTAGCTTCCTTGTCCCATTTCTAAGTTACTTTCATGGTATTTTTTTCTAGTAAAATTTCCCCTGTGGTACGTAGACTTTAAGAATTTAAGCGTAATAGAAAATTGGCAAAATCTCGGTTTCAGTGTCGTAATGTAGTTTTACTGTGCGTTTCTATAAATCCTTTCATGGTAATCATTCGGATGAACTTTACTCTTTGATATCTAGTCTTTAGGAATTTAAAGTGCAGTACTAGATTGGCGGCTAGGTCTCATCAATTTACAGTTGAATTTGCTGATGCATCTGTAAGTTCTATGCTAACAGTTGCTTCTCGTGTACTTCTCGCTTGTTGAACTCTCTTACGATTCCATGTTTGCCAATCAACTTTCAAATGTTAATCTATTGTCTTCTTAATTCTTCTTCTTTTATTGTTCTCGCTCTTTAATAATGTTTCCATTTTTTCTTATTCTTTCACACTCAATAACCCCTTGTGTCTCAGTGGACTTCCTTGGGGTGAAATGATTTTAAAAAATATTCAAATTTAAATTTTCTTTCTTCAGATAGAAATCCTGTATATACAGGGTGTCCATAAAGTTCGTGTGCACTTTAAAAAATTTATAACTTTATTTGTATTTGCGATAGAAATAATCTGTAAAAATGTTATAAAGTTTAATGTACCTAGTTTTAAGTATAGCTAAAATAACTAATGTGATTTCCGGCATTACTGTAAATCAGTTGGCAAATGTTTTCCATGAACTGCAAAATCGTATTACCCTTTGTATTGCTAATGATGGAGGACATGTGGAAACTTAAATAAAATTTCAATAAAACCTTGAAAAATATAGATTTACTTCTTTCTAATCCTTTTTACAAATTATTTCTATCGCAGATACAAATAAAGTTATAAATTTTTTAAAGTGCACATGAACTTTATGGACACCCTATATATATATATATATATATATATATATATATATATTATACCATTAAATTCCATGAGGAAGATACAACACGCCTGTTTTTAAGTGAGTAGGTTGTTAGCCTCCTGCACAACCTGGAGGATCAGGTTTTGAATTCAGAGTTGGCCTTCTCCTAGACCAGTTGCCACCCAGTCTGTCCTGCTATTTACCCACAGCCGGAGTAGAAGAGGATTCATACCTTTCCCAAGGGTATTAGCACGTAACTGAATGTAATGGATTCGACTGGAATTCGAACTCGGCTCTCCGATTCTTCACTCCGAGCCGCTATCCATTACTCCACCTCCTCAGAAATCTTGTAGATCTCAATTCGATAAATATTTAATCAAAACATAAATATTAAATATTTCTGTCAGGCCATTCTCCTGGCACAAACCCTGTAGTTCGGCTGAGTGTGTAAACCCCTCCTTGGAAGGGTTATATACATTCGGATACTTGCCGGTCACAGGCATCCGTCCCTGCGCTGGTAGTATCACAGCTATGACTAGCTTAGACCAACTTGGACAAGCTATGACCAGCAAAGACCAGCGCCCCGAGTGAACACACTCGGGTCCCCACGTTAAAAACCGACCGTGTGTCACAACCTGACTCAGTGGGGGGGGGGTCAAGTAAATACAAACCCTGTATTCCGGCTTTCTTTTTATCCGCCCAATATTGTATCAAATTTTTTTATATACATTAAATATTTCTTTCAATTCATTCTCCAGGTAAGTGCCTTCTCGTCCGACATTTTTTTAAATCCGATTTAAATTTGATCAGAATATTTGATTGACATTCAATATCTGGTTCTGGTTGTAGCAAACACATTAAAATCTAAAAGTTTGTTTTTTTTTATGTCGTCTGATATTTTAATCAATCTTTCATCGTTAACAGAAACATGGTGCATGCGTAGAAGTTTTTCGTTGAATTGTGAGAGAGTAATTCAAGAGTTCTGGGCAAGACGATAAACTACATCCAGCAGCAAGGCCTATAATCAGGAGGTTTTGAAGAGCGTGGAACCACCTCTTAATTGCTAGTGTACCCAGATCCACCGTGACCCGGTGTGGTAGCAATTGTTATGGGCAAATAATTAACCTCCGAACTGGGGTCAAAACACTTGGAATTTGTAAACATAAGTTTTAATACCAGCTTTTTTGTAAAAAATTATTATCAGCAATTGGCTACTTTAGCATGATGTAATGGTTTGCAAGCTTGTCACACCAGAACAATTACGACTGAGTAGTGAGTTTGATCCCCATTGGGTACCCAATAATTTCGGTCTTGTGCCACAACTAAGATACGACATTATTACCAGCAATACATTTAAGTGTAAAAATAGGTTTTAATACATTTACATTTTTGTAAAAAATTATTACCAGCGATGAAATTTACCAGCAATACATTTTTGAAAAGAAATATTACTTGCAATAAAAATCTTGTCGGCATTAAATAATCCATTAAGGTTGATATGCTGTAAACCAAACCAAACCAAACCAATATATACTGCGATAGATAGATAGATAGATAGATAGATAGATAGATAGATAGATAGATCCAACAATAAAAACCTTGTCGGCATTAAATAACCCATTGAGGTTAATATGCCGTAAAACAAACCAAACCAAAGCAGAGTAATTCAATTATCGTTATTATGTTATTATGCAATCACACAGGCACACTCATGTACACACAAATACACACACGCCTGCATATTTACTAACATTGGCTGGTCATTACTAATTTTATTGCGAAAACAGCGACTTTATCTGAGATTGTAACGGGAAACGTACAAGTCATTAATTTTATGAATTTGCCTCGGGTTTCCACTGTGTTAATGCCCCAAGTGTTTCGATATAATTAAAGTTAAAGCTTTCTCCAGTCAAAATGAACGGTCACACTTTACATGGGGTAAACATGATAGAATATTTTTTTTCTTTTCGATTGCCCTCGTTAGTGTTGGTGGGTTCCTGCTCCAACTGTGTCCTTTCATCCTTGCGAGTATCCCAATTCGGTGACCCTTGACCCTTTGAAATTCTTAACTCTACGATTTATCCAGGTTGTATAGGATTCTGTATATATCTGATTCGAACGTTATTTTGTTAAGTAATACTCAGGTCAATTCGGATATTTTATGTTTCAGCTGATGTTTCCTTCAGCGGTTGTGGAGAAGCTTTTTCCTTACATGATACTCTTTCCTAGAAGTGATCGATGTCTTGATTGATAAACCCGATGGAATTGACTTTAGGTCCTTACATATACAGGGTGATTGAAAAATAACTCTCTATTTTATGTATGACTGGCCAGTCTTGACTTAAGACTCGTCAACTTTTTTCTTTGCGGTTGGTTAAAGGAGCAAGACTACTATACCAAACCAAGACTTTGAAAGAACTTGAATGGCGAATACAAGAATATCCGTCTATATCTCTGAGATGAGGTATTATGGGTATTATGATTACTTGCATTATTTACATTATTCGGACTGTTATCTTCATTGCCATATTCACAACGTTTCGGCCGTTGTACGCTCCGACCTTTATGTCTATGTCTCTCTATATATCTGTCTATATCTCTGATATGAGGTATTATGATTACTTGCATTATTTACATTATTCTGACTGTTATCCTCATCTTCAATGCCATATTCTTAACCTTTCGGTCGCTGTACGCTCCGGCCTTCTTCAGGTGATTGGATAAATACTTTGGTTAGCTCCAATGACTAGACCCAATGTGTTGTGAGTTCAATACCAGGCCAAAGCAGTGGTGAACCAAAACTTGGATGGTTGAGTTAAGGAGAAATAACTGGGACAACCGGAAGTGGCATGGCAAGTGTAACTAGAACAAACGAAATAAATGCCTCATTTTTGGAACAAAAAAAAACATTTTTTTTTTCATTTGTTTTCTTTATATATGATATTGACCGATGGCAATATTTCTCAAAATAAAATCGTAGAAACTTCTCAATTCATATTTAAATATTGGTCTACTTATTGAGAAATACTATTTTTGTAATAACAATCAGACTCTAATCTTTAAAAATAACACGATTGAAGAGAGGAAGACCAACAAATATTTTCATCAAATCATTTAATAAACTAACAGCAAAAATAAAACCTTTGTGAACATAAGAATTATGGTAAAAATTTTCTCTTTCTTGATTGTCTGTCATGTTCAATGTTATTGTTGTGGTAGGATCCACCTAATTTGCATAGTGAAGTACCGACCATATAAATATGGTTGGTACTGGGAAGAGAGGGAGGAATCAAGAGATTCAGCCAGAGACTCTGCCCGACTGCGACTCAGTCAACACATTCTCCAGGAACGGTCTTACCAGGAATATACAAAAGACTATATGTAAATATTGTGTACACTTTCTTGTTTCAATACATTGTGTTCTAAGTACCTTTTGTGTTGCATTATTATTCCATGCATTAGTCAAGTTTCAACAGTTATTTAAGTCCCTTTTGATACCCCAATAGTATCATGTACAATGGAATAGGTGCATTCAATTGAGATGTCTTTAGTTGGAGTTTCTTTCCAACTGTGGAAACAAAATGCTCTCAATGTGCTTGGTTTCCTTCCGTAGTGAAGGGATAAAAGTGATGGGATAAATTTATAAATATCAAACAGAAGATTTTACGGTTTCATTTTTTTGATGTCACCTTAATTATCAGGATTACTAAAGTGTATTCACTGATAAAGTTTATCAGTTAATTTGAATTTTGGAAATAAATTGGAAAAATTCGCTACTTTTTTAAATTTTTGATCTCAAACATTTTTTCTTATAAAAATAGTTTATCTCGGGTGGCTGAAATAAATTTCTCGGCCTACCTGAAAATTGATGGGTTTCTACGGCCTTTATTATCTAAATTTTAGAACAGCAAATATGGCTGCTAATTTTCGGAATCAGCACCATCAAATTAGCTAAAAAACGTGTTTTGTTTCATCGCGCCAAAAATCGAGTTGACCAGTGTTATTTGTTGTCGATTATTTTAATTTCATTTACTTGTATTTATGTGGGCATTCCTAGTTTGATAATTTGTGTATTTATTCATATTTTTGTTTATTTTAATTTTTCGGTGTGGTTATCTTATTTGTTTTGCTTAAAGTATAGGCTTTGTAAGCTTATCTGCGTTGTATACAGTGCATATATTTGGAATTTTCATGCTAATATTTTACAAGCTATTCGTTTTTAGTTTGGGATTTTTAAATAACGTAATAAAAATTTATTTTGTAGTTTTTTTTTTATTAGTTGTGAAACGTAACTAATATGTTTGCTACAAAAGTAAATGAAGCCACACTTGAAAACTACCACAGAAATTCTTATGAAAGCTCAAAGTACCCAGAAGGCACCAGACAATTTACTTTAAATTCTTCGAACTCTATAATATTTAAAAATCTCAAAGTACTTACGCTCCTCTTCTTCCTTACCTTATATATATCTTTGTCTACCCATACTTTTTATTTGGTAACTAGCAGCTTTTTTAGTTCGTACTACAAGAATCTTATCCGTTGACTCAATATATATTAACGGATCAATATTCGTATTAAACTCACTATTAATAACTTTATTTTTTGATATCTATCCACCAACATGCTGTATTTTAAATGTATATCCCAGTACTATATTATATCTATAATAATCTTCAATTTTGAATCCAAATACAATATAGTGTTGCTCCCGTGATATCCAGAAACAACCATCTTGAACAGTTCATAAATTTTGGTACCTGATGAATGCGTAAAACATGAAACTCTTGAGTTCTACTGTAAGCGAAGGTATATGTGTTAATACTAATACATACTTTATAGCTCTGTTTAACTGTTTTATCTACAGCATTGATTATAAAAATATTTACTCACCTGTATGTGTACGTAATCGCTCGCATATATGGTTGATCATATCTATTTATTTAGCTCATTTCTACAAAAACATACACATTATGTTATTGACTGGAATTTTCTTTAAAGGTTCTCGTAAATTATGAGTAAAAAATGTTTATTAATCGCACACTGTTTCGTGAGGTGACATGTAAGGCGTCTACTTAAGGAGGTAATAGTGTGTCCGATATAGGTAATTGTTTTTGACAAGTAAGTCTTGTGCTGGGCATTAAAATTGATGCACACACACGCACGCACGCACACACACACACACACACACACACACATATATATATATATATATATATATATATATATATATATATATATATATATATATACAAACACACCAAAAAACCTTTGACAAGAAGCGATCAGTTCACTTAATCACATTGAAGTGTGTTTAATAAATCCCTTCAGAAGAAAGGAAAAGTAAGTACTTAACTTTTTTGAAGAATCTACGTCGGCAAAGCGGGATGTTGACTTGAG
Organism: Acanthosepion pharaonis; assembly: GCA_903632075.3. Classification (NCBI taxonomy): domain Eukaryota; kingdom Metazoa; phylum Mollusca; class Cephalopoda; order Sepiida; family Sepiidae; genus Acanthosepion; species Acanthosepion pharaonis. The sequence goes on along the minus strand of CAHIKZ030000196.1, from coordinate 1,101,007 downwards.
CATCACTTCTATTTTTAGAAAACCTTTTTATCACTCCGTCTCCACTGCTGAACAGTATATTTATAACGGGGAAACAGTATTTAATAAGCAATGCTTCTCTAATAAGTTTTCTACGATTATGTAATTTTAAAAAAAAAATATGTTATCGACTAGAATTTTCCTTAAAGGTTCTTGTAAATTATGAGTAAATAAATGTTTATTAATCGCACTCTATTTCAAGAGGTGACATGTAAGGCGTCTACTTAAGGAGGTAATAGTGTGTCCGATCTAGGTAATTGGTTTTTGACAAGTAAAGTCTTGTACTGGGCATTAAACTTGATGCACTATAGCGGTCACTGCTAGTTTAGATTTGGTGGGGTTATTTCGGTTATTGCCGACGAGGTTTTCAGTCTTCTATTTTCTATATTATAAACTTTATATGTTTTTCAGGGTTTACAGCAGAAATATGATGCTTAATAATTTTCCTTATAGCAAATACCTATTGCTTATAGTTATTGTGTATCTGGTTGCAATAAATTATGTTGATGTTTTGTGGTCTTGTATTTTCATTACTGATCTCGTATTTATGTAAGAATATTTTTATTTGTTTATCAGTGATGTAGTTGGAGAAATTATTGTTGACTAGTGTTTGTTTTATGTGTTTTAGTTCGCTTAGAAATATCTTTTAGAAAGAGGGATTTTGGTATGCTTTGTTTAAGAAGTTTGTTATCACAGCTATTTTATATCTTTCCGGACATTGGCTATCAGAGTTTAGAAGACAAGAGTTCGTACTAGTGGGTTTTCATACGGGTAAATCTCAGCATAGCATCTTTTTATATATCATGGTTTCATATGAAAATTTTAGTGTTGAGGTTTTTTTTTTCAAAAGTTTTTAGGTTATCAATTTCATCTTTATTTTTTATGAAAACGAAAATGTCATCCACTAACCTTTGTGTAGATTTCAGGTTTATCTGTCGTTTCAAATACTTTGTTTTCAATGTAGGAAATGTAAAAGTTAGCGAAAGTAACATCTAAAGAGTTTCCCATGCTAACACCGTTAGTTTGGATATATGTGTTGCCATTATGGTCATAGAATGGAGCTTTAGTGGTACACGCGTGGGGCGGTTAGTAGATATCCTGCAGTTGGACATTCGTCTCCACCTGTGCTGGTCAAAATCTCCGCCTCCGGCCAAAGAGGATCCCCAGACGAGTCTATATCGAAGGCCAAAGTCTCGTCTCGGGAAACAGCTTCCACCACTACCTTCTGTAGAAGTTTTTATAGGTTTCTTTCCATGTACGCATAACATCAAGTAATGACTTCCTCCACATATTGAAAGCATCAAATACCATAGGAAATACTATGGGCTCCCCTGGACGTCGAAACTCTCGTTACCAAAGTTCCAGATGAGAGAACATTTAACAAAATTAGCGACTGTGCCTACAAACAACCGACATTGAGTTCGCTCTGATTAGTTTATTTACGTACTTTTTTTTAATGAATCTATGAAGATTTTGCTTAATCTGGTGAATTTCGTTGTGTTATCTTCGTTGGATTGTAACTTCTGGTTATAGTGCTGCCGGTTGAAAATCACATAATTACTGGTTTTATCAGCGTCTATAATTGGGGTTATCGCATAACTCACTCGAGCCCGATTTGAGTTTGTAAGAATATTATGGTGTTGGCTGTGTGGCGAACGGTTTTCTAAACCTTCAGATTTTTACGAGGTCTTTTAGATTTGGGTGTACCTTAATTAATTTTCCTGTTGACTTGTTGGATAAATTGGTATAGTATTTCGATTCCTGTTTTCTTTTGAAGAAGGTCATATCCGGTTGGCGGTGACAATTTGGGCCGATATTCTGGAATTCAACTTGATCGCCGGTGAGTTTGGACAAATTTAAGAAGTTATACTTATCTTTGGGTAGTACAATCTTTTCATTGCATAAGTTGCAGAGCTTTCTTTAGTGATAATGTGTTTTTGGTTCAATTCTAACGTACTCTGTTGAGGTAGGCGAGGCAGCATTCCGTAGTTGGTTGTTCTGTTGTGCTCATTATGTCTTTAAGAATCCGTATATTTTTGGATTTCGGTTTCAAGATACACTATCGTCTCTTTGGCTTTTATTAGTTGTCGTTCGACGAGGTCTCTCCGGAATGTGCTGATGTTATGTTCCTTGTTGTCTGGCGTGTTAAAGGTTTTCTGAAAATAGACGTGATGCCAAGGTCAACCAGTCGTGCATGACATGTGACAGCCGAAAAAGTCATACACTCCTCCGTACGTACTCCACACACCTAAACTACTATGTAGAAGATAACACAGGAAATTTACCAGACCAAAACAGCATTCTTGATAACGGCTGTAGAACTAGCCAAAAGCGGTCGGGAAAATAATATACATATATATATATATATATATATATATATATATATATATATATATATATATATTTGGATTGATATGAGTTTGTGACCCTGGTTTTCAAGCTTTTGCGATCGTCAGACAAATATGTTAGCTCTATCTCTGATATTGAGCGCTTTCTAATAAGTACTGCGCATATAATATATAAATAATTTTATATATATATATATATATATATACACTTTTCACACACACACACACACACACACACACACACACACACACACACACATATATATATATATATATATATATATATATATATATATATATATATATATGTATATACGTATATATATCCAAGTTCCGAAAAACGACCGATAAAGTTTTGTGCTTAAGTTATTTTAGATAATTTTTCATGTGTTCTTATATTTTTTCTTTTCAGGACGTAAATTATACAAAAATTTTCACTACTTTTCGGCTATAATTTTAGCCATTATCAACAATGAATTTTATTTCACTTTTAAGCATTGGTTTATGTGTGTATCTAGACTTATAGGAATGATTTATTTTCAAAACACGTAATGTTTGGAAAATAAAACATTCATGTAACTCGGGACACACACACACACACACACACACACAGACACACGTGCACGCGCGCACACACACGCTCACACATATGCACACCCACATCACTGTGGGACATAACACTCCACAGAAAGCACAAGAAAATTTAGAACATATCTAAGAGTACAGACTGTACAACAGTTAGAAGAGTAGAAAGATCAGTCGGGTGCATAAAATCTGGTTGCACTGAAAATCCAGACTAAAAATGTCGAAACTGAGCTGCATTGGTGAAAGAAAATCTGTGACGCATGCTGATACTAATGTGGACGTAATGACGTATATGTTTCGCTCCAAAAGTAACGAAACATATATCCCTTCCTTTTTTGTTAAGTTGGCCCACGATGGTTATTGATGCAATAGCAGTGGATGTTTAAACTACCCATCAGTGACCCAGCTTGTTTTGTTTTATCATTATTCTGCATGTGCCCGCCATGTCCCTTCAGAACGTAGGCGATCATGGCTCTCTACAATTTCCTCTCCTTTGTAACTCTTAATAATTTTTGTCTTTCTGTTATTTCTCCCAAACCCTGTTCCGCCATTCATTTACTTGAAGCTCGTCAAGTATTTTATATATTTTCTTCCTCAGCGCTTTTTTTACCTTCAATCTCACAGATTTTACACCCCCTCCTTCATCATTATCTGCCTCATAATTTTCAGCTGTTTGTTCTTGATGTTCAATATAAATTTCGTTTTTGTTAGCATTTTCTCTAAAACATAATTGTTGGTCAGATGTGGCACAAGGCCAAATTTAATGTGGGGTACCGAACCCTTAGGCACGGCCAAAAATTCCCCGTAAACCTCGTATAAAACGGGATCGGGTAAGTGTTTTCCAAGACGAGACTCTACCCTTCGGCATAGCCCTGTCTAGGGATACTCTCTTCCCGGAGGCAGAGAGCTTAACCAGCCCAGCTGAAGACGAATCTGCTACTGCAGACCAACATACAGCATTTACTACTATATTTATGTGAATGAGAACATACCCATTATCGTCCGTAGGTATGCTACATCACTAACAATTAACAAAGCTAATTTTTCTGTTTAATATTGTGCTTAGCTTTTGGAAGGCATCTTTCGCTATCCCAATGCGCCTTCGGATTGCCGGGTCGCACTCTCCGTCCTCTGATCTCCGTGGATCTAAGACTGTCAACAATCCGAGCATACTAACGATTCATGAGAAGAGAAACTCAAAAGCGACATCGCCCATAATTACCACATCTTACACTTTCGGGTTATTTGTTGCTTCTCCCACCATCATCCAGCGACCGCCCGGAATTGATAAGTGGTGAGCTGGAAAATTACCATTACGTTAGGCCACTCTAACTGCTCACGACATTGGTTATATTACTGATTACCGTATTATATTCGTGTATAAGTCGGTATTTACCCGAACTCCCCACAAGGCAGAATGTGGCACAAGGCCTATTTTTATGTGGGGCGATCCGAGCCCATAGGCTCAGGCAAAAAATCCCCGTCGACCCCGCATATACGGGGGCGGTTTTGTCTACCTCCCCAGACGAGACTCTGTCCGCTATTAAAACATTTAAATGTTTGTATTCGTTTGATTTTGGTATCAGCGATTTGCACTTCGCACTTTGGGCTCATCCTTTTGCTAACAACCATGCATTATGTCTTTTTGCAGTCGATGTTTACTTCTTTCTTCTTACTTTCCAACACGACCTTCTGTGGGAGCTTTTGTAGGTTTCTTTGCATGTATGCTATCAACACTGTGTCATGTGTTGTCAAAATTTTGGTCACCAATTATCAATCCTGATAGGAATTCTAATTCTCTCAGAATTGCCTCGCTGTATAGGTTGAAAAAGTCCGGTGAGAAGTGACATCCTTGCCTTACACCCTTTCTATTTTTATTTTTTTTATTACTAAGCGGAAATTTGACATGCACACTTTTCCTTTTAATGGTTGAATATATAACCAAAAGCTCAGCATCAAAATAATTCATTGATTGCTTTCATCCGCTAACCATAGAGTTATTTTCTTTGTTAAGTTATTCAGAAAAATGAAAGATTAAGTAAAAAGAAAGGGGAAGTAACTCTATCTCTGGCTTCATCCCAATTCCTTTCTTCCAAATAATATTTGATTACACACCCTGAATTCCCGGAATGCTCGCATAGTTAATACAGATAAACCTGCCTCCCGTCCCTATTCGATAACGCAGTCATCCACCTCTGCCAATAGATTATAGATATAACTATATAGATCTAACTCAGTGCCAATTGTTGAGAGATAAGGTTAGCTGTCGACAAGCACGAGATTTTAAACAAATAACAAGCCAAATAATCAGACTTGTCGTGTTGAATCTGATTCAATCTGTATTCGAAGAATCAGAGGCTTCGGAGATAGCAATGGTGGCAGGCAGGAGCTGATCTCCAGGGGTGCAGAATCAAGAACAATGAGGAAACTGCACGAATCATTGTATAAATAGCAACTTTTTTTCCACTTTACGTTGATTGTGAATGAAATCTTCAGGCGTTTTTCATCTGCGTTTTTTACCAATGTTATTGTGTTTGTGTGGAAATTCGAGATGAGTTGTTAATATTCAACAAGTGTTAAACTATCCTCATCTTGATTGTTACTTTGCTTAAGACGCCGAGATATGTTGAAGTTAATATTATACTAGGCTGGCATCTCGCTCACACCCTTTCACTGTCGAAACTGTTAAATGTAACCGTCTTTTCTACTTCAATAGCTTCCTGTATCGCACCTCTCGCCTGTGGAACTCCCTCCCCTTTTCCTGTTTCCCTGATAGCTATAATCTCCAACTATTCAAATGTAATGTCAATCAACGTCTCCAGATGCCCTGATCTATCCCCTAACCTTCTTTTCATCCTTTCCTCTATCACTCCTATTTGCTCTCGGTCCAACTCTCTGTAACCCCTTGCGTGCTAGTGGCTTCCCGCCTTGCTTGGGGTGAAATGATTAAAAAAAATTCAATGAATGCTTTCGACTATCCTTATTTTTATTGTTGTTTTATCTTTTATATTCCGATCACTTCTTTATATCCAAATACTTTCGACTCGTGTTAGTTCCAATCTAATTAAAAATGACTACAAAGACATCCTCTCCACAAATTTATCGACCTATTTTACAGATGTATGCTGAAATTTTATCCAAGCCGATTAGATAGACCATTTCTTAGTGTCTTGCGCCATATTTTTGTTCTTTCTTGTCTTGAAGTCAGAAAGCTGCGATCACTTGTTCTTTTTGTGTGTTAATACACCATTCTGAGTTTGTGAACTTTTTGTCTCATTACCGTCGATTTGCCTACGTTTTTTTCTTCAATTTTGAATCCAAATACAATATAGTGTTGCTCCCGTGATATCCAGAAACAACCATCTTGAACAGTTCATAAATTTTGGTACCTGATGAATGCGTAAAACATGAAACTCTTGAGTTCCACTGTAAGCGAAGGTATATATGTTAATACTAATACATACTTTATAGCTCTGTTTAACTGTTTCATCTACAGCATTGATTATAGAAATATTTACTCACCTGTATGTGTACGTAATCGCTCGCATATATGGTTGATCATATCTATTTATTTAGCTCATTTCTACACAAACACACAAAATATATATATATATATATATATATATATATATATATATTATATATATATATATATATATATTATATATATATATATATTACAGTACGGGGTACAGTGATCAAGTTCCACGTACCATGCCTCTTCTTTGTTATTTCCCTTTAACTCAACTCTCCAAGTTTTGGTTCACCACTGCTGGGGCCTGGTATCGAACTCACAATTCTTTGGGCCTAATCACTGGATCTAACCAACGTCTTTATCCACTGGGCCATCCGGACGAAGCATAACACGTGGAACTAGAACAATCTACTCCGGTGGACAAAATAAAGGGTTCGGTTCGAAATACCAATCACATGAAGAAGGCCGGAGCGTACAACGGCCGAAACGTTGTGAATATGGAAATGAAGATGAGGATAACAGTCAGAATAATGTAAATAATGCAAGTAATCATAATACCTCATCTCAGAGATATAGACAGATATATAGAGAGACATAGACTTAAAGACCGGAGCGTACAATGGCCGAAACGTTGTGAATATAACAATGAAGATTAGGATAATAGTCCGAATAATGTAAATAATGCAAATAATCATAATACCTCATCTCAGAGATATAGACAGATATAGAGAGAGATATAGACATAAAGGCCTGAGCGTAGAACGGCCGAAACGTTGTCAATATGGCAATGAAGATGAGGATAACAGTCCGAATAATGTAAATAATGCAAATAATCATAATACCTCATTTCATAGATATAGACAGACGTAATCATTTGTTTGACGCAAGCGGGAACGAGGTGTTTAGCAAGATAATTGCTAATGTGACGTTTGATTTTCCATTCTCACTGGATACTCCACAACTGTAACCTTATGCCAAACTCGGTTAACCTGCTTAAATTTGCAGACATTCAATGAATTGTTTAACTTTCGTCGTCTCGATATATTTGATCGAGAACATATATTTCCATAACTGCAAGTCTTTGTAGGTAGCCCTTAGCGTGGGAAGTGTAAATATCTTCGGTCTCAAGGTAGTCTGATTAAAGATCCAATGTAGTTACAGCTTCGGTGCATCACGAATCGCTACAAAATTTACCTCCTCCGCTTCGTTAACCCATCTCCCTTAACGGTCCGGGTTATTTTTCCTTGTCACGACATATCGACCGATTAGCAGTCCCGAGTGATTTTAAATGTACTGACAGATATTCTAAGACGAGCGAATTAAAAGGAATTGAGGTCTGCAAAGGGTGCGTGTGCCGTTTCTGCTCCGCCTTATCCATGCATCTGTCGTGTGAAATCGTGTGCATGGACACGGCTCTTTGGTCGATATTTCATTGTCAAAGACAAGGTGAATTCTATGAATTTCGAATAATTCCGCGCAAGATTGCTTGCCCGTGATTTCATCCCTCGTCAAGTCTGAATGTTGGCAATACCTTTTGGAAGGAATATGGGAATGGGTGGCTGTATGAAACATACGCCGTTCAACCACAACGAGGCAGCAGACGCTGGAGGTGGTGGTGTTAGAAATTCACCGACGTTGGGCAAATTACAGAGAAATGTGGCGTTTATCTATATCGTTATTTTATGTCCACCAATAAGGACCCTCAAACACCAATCAGAAATCGACGAGGCAATGTCGAAGATTTGTATTTTTCTAAATAGTTTATGTGTATGCGTGCGTGTATCATATGTGTTTTACGTGTATATGCATGTATTTATGTATCTGTGTACTTATATGTGTGTTTCTGAAGCCATGTGTTAGTGTATCCAGGAAATTTGTGCGTATAAAGCATGTGCTGTCCGTCTTTTCATATAAATTTGCTTATGTCTCTGTGTGCTTCTCTACCCTTTTATATAAATTTGCTTACATCTCTGTGTACCTGTCTGCCCTTTTATATAAATTTGCTTCTTTGCGTCTGTGAAAATACATGAGTGTATATGGATGCTCAGTAGTTAGTTGCGCCGAATCAAAAACTGGCAAATCAAATGTAAACGACTGAAACAGCGCAATGTGCTATTCTCCTGGAGGTTAGCATCAGTCATAAAACAAATATTGCCTAAGACAATTAAAAGAAAGTAGTTTACTTTCGGTGGTCTTAAATTAAAAAGCCATTTCTTGCCCCAGTTAGCAACAGATTTTTGTGTTCAGTTGTCAATTTGACTTAATTAGACCTTCTGTTAGGGTGTGTTTGTATATCACTGATATACTAATGTCTAAAGTGGGCCTTGAAGAGAGGAGAAATAAAAATTTCTTTCTTTCTTTTATTCTCGGCAAGCACTCCATTATCTTTATTATACAGGGTGTCCATAAAGTTCGTGTGTACTTTAAAAACTTTATAACTTTATTTGTATTTGCGATAGAAATAATTTGTAAAAATGATTAGAAAGAAGTAAATCTGTATTTTTTAAGGTTTTATTGAAATTTTTATTTAAGCTTCTACATGTCCTCCATCATTAGCAATACAAAGGGTAATATGATTTTGTAGTTCACGGAAAACATTTGCCAACTGATTTACAGTAATGTCTAAAATCACATTAGTTATTTTAGCTATACTTAAAACTAGGTACATTAAACTTTATAACATTTTTTACACATCATTTCTATCGCAAATAGAAATAAAGTTATAAATTTTTTAAAGTGCACATGAACTTTATGGACAACCTGTATTTCGTTGATTGCGTCTCTCCTAAAGATCATGTTACGATTACTCTTTGCAGATAGTATTTTGCGATGTAGTACAATCTTTGGTACATCACTAGGGTAGGAGAAATTTTTCGTGTCGGTCAAGATTCAGCTCGTTCTAAGCAAATGAAGTGTAAAAAAAAAAGACACTGAAGACGTTCTTGGCATGAACGAAGTAAAAAACGTATCGTGCGAATGTTTTGCCTCATTATCGATGGACCCAGACAACAGAATTTGGAGATAATTTGACTTGGAGAATAACGACAACATTTTGTAATGTCTCATGCCATTCCTTTTTTTATCTTTCAAATTTACCTTCTTTTTTTTTTTCTTTTTTGATTTTTTCTCATTTTCCTTTTCTTTTCTTTTTTTTTCCTAAACTGGTTTTTGTTGTTTTTTATTATGTTCCTTGCATTTTGTTTTCTTTCTTCCTTTCCTCTTCCCTTCTATTTCTTTCTTGTACTACGCACTCAATTCCTTTTTTGCATGGGGGATAAGTTCCAGAGACTAACGCGCAAAATAAAATCTTGTAAAAAAATATACAGTGTACATATGAAAATTAGAGATACGTTCCATATTTAATAAAATTTTCATATAAAATAAATTAACGTTAAAAAAAAATATATATAAAAATAAATACATATAAAATTCACTTTCTTCAGGGACAGTCATACACTCCCGTAGCTCACTGCTACAAGCAAGCAGGAATCTTCTTTTTGTCCTGATGATGGCCATGCTGGCCGAAACTAGTCGAGGAACCTAATTGAAACAATAAAACAAACAAACATTAATATATAACCCAGTGTGTCTGAAAATTTTAATTTTTTAATATCTTTTATTGTTCAAAATACACACACACACACACACACATATATATATATATATATATATATATATATATATATATATATATAACATAATCATTCAGTTAGCGTCATTACTAGAGAGTAAACGTGCCCGTTTTCTGTTGTTTTCCTGTTTTCTTTCTTAAATGAAGAATAATTCCTTCACTATTTTTATTCTTTTTCTTTCTTTTTCTTTCTTTCTTTCATGCTTCCTTTTGTGAGGTACTGTGGCCGTTAATAACTAAGTATAACTCAAGACTTCAATGTTAAAATAAAACAGTATTTAATTACAACCGCAAATAAATACTTAACAAGAACAAAGAAGTAAAAGTCAATCAAAGATAATTAACCATTTCAGTGAATACCTTGTTAGTAGCGTGACTCGGCTTAACGTCCGGTAAATCCTAAAACAAAACCCAAATCATCGACGCACAATAATTCACACTAATTCGACTGGATAGTTCCACTAAATAGTCACTCAATAATCATTGCAGTCAGTAGCCTGACACCAGTATTTCTACACCTGGCGGAAAACATATATTCATAGTCAACCTTGGTGTCAGTAGTTACTCATTTTCTTCCTACATGACACTTTATTTTGTTCATTTCTTTTTTATTCCCTAATATTTCCTTTTTTTTCCCAAACTAATTTCTTTCTTTCCTTTTTACTTTCTTTCAATGCATTATTTTTATTTCATTTTATTTTTATATATTTTCCTGAGATACTCATTTTCATGTTTACTTTCTTTCGTTCTTTCTTTCTTTCTTTTTTCTTTTTTCTTTCTTTCGTTCTTTCTTTCTTTTCTTTCTTTCTTTTCTTTCTTTTCTTTCTTTTTTCTTTCTTTCTTTCTTTTTTCTTTCTTTTCTTTCTTTTCTTTCTTTTTTCTTTCTTTCTTTCTTTCATATGTATTTCTTATGCTTTAACTTTTCTTTTTCTTTTCTCCCTTTGTTTTCATTCTTTCATTCTCTTTTCTATCTTTCTTTCTTAAATTTCTTTACCTTCTTTTTTCTTCGTTTTCCATTTTGATTGTATTTCCTTTTTCTTTTTTCTGAATTACCTGTAATATCTGATCACTATCGTCGTAGATTGGCATTCCATTGTTTTGTATCCGGTGAGGTTTAACGTCAGTAATAACTGCCAGTTTTTTTTATTGGAGATTAAGTGAAAATAATGTCTATTCAATATGCAAGCTATCTTCACAATAGATATTAGTACAACTGTCAATTGAATAAAGCCAATTATTTAATGTTTTCGATTTTCCTTACTTAAATCTAATATTTAATTTGGGTAATATTCCTTAATTTAAAGCTGCATAAATATCATGCAAGTTTTATTATTTTCAGAGACAGTTGACCTTGGTTGCAAATATTTTTTCGGTCAATCAGTTAGAGAAAAACAAACATGTCTCTTTTTTTAGAAAAAAAAAACAATCATGGCTAAAATTTCCTGTGCCTTTTCAGTACACTGAATTTAATCAATTGATTCCTTTTCCTTCTGTTAATTAAATTTGAATTTTAATTAAACAAAGAAAGAGTTTTTGTTTTCTGTTTTAGTGAGAATGCGTGCGATAACAGGCATATTGTGAGTAGAACGGGGGGGAGTGTTAATCTAAAGTTGACATGATCGTGCGATCACAGCCTGTTTTGCTGATGTTTGGATAAAAAAAGAATCTTTTTTTTTATTATTATCAAAATATGGGTCTGTGATGATGACTGAAATTCATTTTGTTGACTGAAATTTTGTTATGTTGATGGACAAAGTCTTTTATTTCTATAAATTCATAGCATCATTATTCTCCATAACTTTCTGTACCATCTTCTAAATTCTGCATTCCATCATATCAGGTAAATTTACAAATTTTCAATTATTTTTAAGAATTTTTTTTAGACCTATACATTCATAACCTTATTATTCAACCATTAAACTATTCTCAATTATTTCTTCATAATTCGTAAATCCTGACGATTCCTTTATTTGGTGCGAATATTTTCTATAAAATTCATAAAGTCGAGGTACCATAGAGGAAATCACCTTGTTCCTTTTTGGCATGATCCTTGTTGTGGTATAAAAGAAATAACAGACAGACTTGAAGAGTTGGTGGCACCACACTCTAGATGCAATAGCCGAACCAATTTTTAGGTTTATGATACCGTAAAAGAAATAACCCTGTTTGAATTTGCTGGGGAAAATGACTGGAGCCGAGATGCCAGGTCAAGACCGATAATATTGCTGATTCTTCTATAAAAAAATTTCCTACCATCATTACTCAATGATCCAAATACATTCTTTTATCTAAATTGTGAATCCTATGAGATTATATTTGCGAAAGTCTCCAACATTTTTGAAAGCATTTTAATCTCTTTTGAATTCACAGAATTATTATTCAGTCATCAAATTATTTTCCTTGCCTTTGTATGAAATTGCACCATCTTTAAGCTGAACTCTTCATATCAAAATGGGCGATATAGGATTTTGCGTATAAAAAAAGGTATTTCAACATATGCTACCCGAAAACAAAATATTCAAAGGAGATATGCAAATAATCTGTATAAAAAAGAAAACAAAAAAAAACAGGAAACTAGACGAGAATACCTCCGTTACATTTGTAGATAAAATATAAATATCCCCACAAAAAATGAATATTTTGTATTTTCTGTAGTTTTGAAAAAGGTCATTAATATTCAAATCATAATTTAGATGAAATAACATTTTAGTGGTTATAATTCAGGACAGCAAAAATAGTCGCTGAATTTGTATTAATTGCTAACAATGTTGTTTTACTTTTATAGTTATGAACAAAAATCATTTAATTATTTTGTCAACATGCAGTCAGGGCAGCAAGCTAGAAAAGTTGATCAAAACTATTGCCATAAAAATATTTATAGAAAAGTGCTTGAAAAGTGTGCGAAATCGAGATGCCAGGTTAGGATCGATTATATTACAGACCTTCTTTGATCTAGTTTAAACCGAACCTGAGTATGCTTTTTAAAATCTAGTTTAAACCGGATTGATACTTACATTTTTAATATTGGGCAAACCCAACTTTGAGAGTCAAGTGTAAATTGGATCATACCAAATTTTTGAATTCTAGTGTAAACCGAACCATTTTTATTAACTTCAATCAATGTCTACTTTTTTGACTATAGTGTAAACCGAAACGGTACGTGTATTTTAAGCTCTATTTAAAACTGCATCACTCTCTACCTTTTTTTGTTTGAAGTGTAAACCAAACCTGTGTATGTCTTTTAGGCTCTAGTTCAAAGCAAATGGATGCCTATCTTTATGACACCAGTGTAAACCGAACCTGTTTATGTCTTTTAGGCTCTAGTGTAAACCGGATCAATGCCTGCTTTTTGCCTCTAGTGTAAACCCAACCAGTGTATGTTTTTAAGCACTCGCTTAAACCGTATCGACACCTACCTTTATGGCACCAGTGTAAACCGAACATTTATATGTCTTTTAAGCTCTAGTGTAAACCGGATCAATGCCTATATGTCTGACCTGTTTATGCCTTTGTGACTCTAGTGTCACTCCGATCAATACCTGTTTTTTTATTTACAGTGTAAACCGAAACTGCATATATGCCTTTAAGCATTTAGTGCAAACTGGATCGATGCCAACCTTATTTTTTTATATATCTCGCTATATACTTTAGGTTCTAGTTTAAAAACGCTTTTATATCTATAGTCTTTATTCTTGGGTAAAACAGACTTGTGTATGCTTTTTAGCTTCTAGTGTAACTCAAGCATACGCCGAATTCTTTTACATTTATGCAAATCCGACTTTTATCTACCTTTTTAAGTCAATCATAAACCGGACATATGTCTATCTATCTTGTGTCTTTGTTCTATAGTACTTACCTTCAATATTAAATAACTCAACAAAATTTGATATGTCGTTAAATAAACTAAATAAGCCTAAAGTATTTTAGAAATTAATCCAACTATCGAAACCACTTGGTAAACTCAGACAGAAATAAAAATGTGGAAAACAGATCGGCGTAAATAGATAAATAGAAACAATATATTGTTGATATTTTGCCTTTGAAATTTCATCCTCTTATGTTAATCTTGTCTTTATTTATTTATCGTATTGCCTACCTTAAAAATCATTTAAGTAAGTTTGTTTTTTTGTTGTTGTTTTTTTATATACGTGCGTACTACGTGTCTGTCGCCATTTGCATTGATGTGAAGCCAGATATTATTTTTCCGCTGGCATTCAATCGTTGTGTCAGATGATTTTTTATTGAGCATTGATCGGAAATACATTGCACGATTTTGGCTACACATTAAAATTTGTCTTACATTTATATTTTTATATTCAACCGTTTTTTTTTTTTAAATAAAATAAAGCAAAGTTACGTTTTCCCCATAAAAACATCTTAAAACGTAGATGATTATAAGCACTAACGTTCTAAAGGCTCTTCCAAGATTTCCCTAATATTAAACCAAAGAAGGATTTGAAAATATTTACATCATCCATAACGAATTTTACAAGCCCGCTCGATTCTCTATTTAAGATAACTTATCATCATATAGTTTATGCATTTTTATTTTTTTTTAAATACTTTTTTTGTTTGATACTATGGATGTTCGCCTAACGTAGCGAAAAGTCAGATCGACGAGCCGAGTTCAAATACCAGCTAATATACCGTCGAAAAATTTGTCTCCCCGCAACTAGCGGTTAAATAACAGAACAGACGGAACACTTTAACCATGTTTTACATCCTGTATGGGTGAAGAATACCCCTGAATTGAAAATATGCGATGGTATTGCACGACAGCTCGACATTAAAAGACTAACAGAAAAAAAGTTAGCACCCGACAATCTGGTCGATCAAGGTGGTACATCTGGAAGACTTTCATTAACAGTTAGACCTTCTCATTGTCTCCCTACTTCTACCGAGGCTCAACAGTAAACATTTGCGCCATTATTTCGCATTCAATCTATTCTCACTTTCGATTGGCTGATTGTTTTCAGTTATTTAGCATAGAAAAATAGCAATTAATTGATTGATTGATTTGTTTTTTACGGTTTATCAACCCTTTGCAAGCTATGTTAAGCCAGAAAATATTTTTAGATTGTAAGAATTTTTTTAGAGATAATAAATGTTTACTGACTTAATGTCTTATTAATTAACCTATAGCTGGCGGAGAAGAGATGGATTCATAACTTTTCCATGGTATTTGCGCGTAATTTTTCATAACAAACCCAACCGGAATTGGAACTTGTCTCTCCGATCAACAATTCAGACCAATTATTCATTAGACCAACTGCGCATCCAAATTTACAGCACCTGGTATTCTTCGGCGATCAAGTATCTAGGCACTGACCAGGCTCGACGTTGCTTAACCACTGTGATCATACGAGAACCGATGTTTCAACGTGATGTGGCCGTAAGCCTATAATAATTGAACATAGAATATGCTAGCTGTTGTTTCGCACAACACCGCAGACTACTGCAAAACCAAAGCATTTCAAATATCAAGTCATGCTCTTAAATAACCAAGAATAACACAGGAAAAAAATGGGGAACTCGGTTGGTCTAATCAACCCCAAACACCATATTCACCTGGCCTTGCACTAATCGATCATGAGCAAAATGCTCACAGCAAATTGAAGAGTTCAAATGCTCGGAATCCTGCAGAAAATGTATTGAAGATCTGCCTAAGTGGCAATAAGTCATTGCAAATAATAGTAAATACACTCTTATGCAAATTAATTGAAACAACTGCTTTAGTTTCCTTTCTTTCACCATTCAGTCAGTTTTAGACTCACAGGAGTGACAGGGTGTAATCGATTTCTATTTTTTTCCTCAGATTAGGTCATTTGCAGTGGTGTGCAGTAATATGAATCTATTTTCGGGGTCTATGATGAAATTTGTTTGGCCTTGAAAACTATTGCGTCATCCGTGATTAGATCAGATTTTTATCATGCCCAGACACTACTGTCTCGACTGTCGATTAGTTATCCTACAGACATTGTCTGCGATGGACGTTACTCCAAGGAAGCATACGAAAATTGTAACCAAAGTACTACAGACTGGCCCGGAAACTCTCCTGATTTAAATCCAATCGAAAATCTGTGGTCAATTTCCAACGAACGATTCCATGGAATGGACATACGAAGTACTAACATGTACACTGGGTCATGTTTCATTAAAACAAAAAAAAAAAAAAAAAAAAAAAACAGGGAAAAAAGTAAATAATAACGGAATTATTCGTTAGGTTTTAATTAATTTGCACAATGGTGTATATAAATGAATCAAGTATGTTTGAAAAGTAACGGGACTAGTGGAATTTATTTCATTTCCAAGTAACTGCATGATTTCCCTTTGAAAGCAACCCTACCTCGAGTCTAATATACTTTTTTATTCTTCTTTGCCACGCTTCTATTTACTGATGGAAGGGTTCTTCATGGATGTTACTCCACTCCGTTGTTACGGCCCTCTTGATGACATCCACGCTTTCAAACCGGGTCCCCTTGATGGTCGCCTTGAGATTGGGGAAAAAAGCAAAAGTCAGACGGAACAAGATCAGGTGAATAGGCAGGTTTTTTTTCCAGTACGGCGATATTATTCTCAACCAGGAGCTTCAGGATGTGAGCAGCTCTTGGCCGAGAATAACGTTGTGAGCAGTTGCATTGTCGTTGGGAAGCAGTCACGATTTGTCCTGCCACAAACTCTCGCATGTGGAAAAAAATATAATGGTTGCAGAAAACTAAGATTACCGTTATATAGTCCCAAGATATCATGTTTAGAAGATAAGACGATCGTCTTTCACCCACAACTCACACAACATACCCAGTCCCTTTACATTTCAGATAAAACTCCTATAATTGGACATTATTTTTTGAAGAATAAAACTTGGGAATAATAGCATAAATTATTTTTGACTCAACCTAATATTTTGGCCGAGTTTTAAATTCAACTCTTGTCTTTACAATAATCGACTTATCTATATAGACACTTTGAAAAAAGTACATCCGTAAAGAAATCCTTAATCTCTCTTCAGTTGTAATTCACTTTGCCATTGACAGTTGTTTCTTGTAATCTCCCCCCCCCCCTGAGGAGAACAAAACAATGGTTAGTGATTTTATAAGCATTTCCTTTTTCTTTATTTCAGTCTTTATTTTCATTCTCTTAAATGTCCCGCTATCATGTCTGGACTAATTTAGCAGACTGCAACGGCTTGATAAAGATAAATGGATCCAACATAGAGTCTGGATAAACAAAAAGCAGCACAGAAATAAACACATACACACACGAGGATATGTATATCTCGATTGATTGAATGGTATCGCTATTTTTTACTGCTTATCAACCTTTTGCAGGTTATTTAAAGCGAGAAAATATTTTAGATTGTAAGAATATTGGTGAGATAATAGGAATTTTAAGCTTACAAGTATTACTAATTAACCCATAGCTGGGGGAAAAGAAGACGATTCATATCTTTGCCAGTGTAAATGAATATAACGAACCCGACTAAAATTTCCAATTCCGAGCCGTTATGAATTACACCATCCGCACATCCAAATTTACAACACATATTATTCCCAAGCGGTCACCCACCTAGGTACTGACCAGGATCGATGTTGCTTAACTTCAGTTAATCACTTGGCTATTTGTGTTTCAAAGTGGTGTCGCCGTAAGCCTGAGAAAATGGTGATTTTGATATCGATGTTCAAATTTTATTTTCATAAAATAAGCCTTTTTTGTTAACATTTTCTGAAAGTAAATAAACATCATGTATAAAATGCGTCTAGAGATTATATGCAAAAGAGGTATTGTCAAATATTTTATGTAAAATTCATAGATATGTGTTATCCAATGAAATAATTTGCAGCATTATGTATAGCGAGTAAGCATGAAAGCAATTAAGTCCCAATTTTCAATTTCAGATTGATATTTAGTATTTTTTCAGTAATTATAGCAATTTGCAGTGTCAAGAGATTATTTGCAAGAACTAGAATTTAGTATAATAGCTCGTAAAATAGAACTAACAATGAATGAAAAGAACTATATAATCCAAGAAATTAGCAAAGGAAAGTATTCGCTTCAAATTTCTAAGGATTTGAAAAAGGATCATTGAACAATCAAGAAAATATGTCAAATGGGAATTCAACCAAGGAAAAAAAAGTCTCAGGCTGAATTCAGGAATTTAACAAAGCGAGATCTATCACATATCCGAAGAGAATTAATAAGAAAGCCAAATGCGTCAAGTGCGTTCATATTTGAGGCCGCTGGAGCTCCTATGGTGTCAAGGGAAACAAGGTGTAAAGCATTAAGGAAGTTTGCTGATGTAAAAAATCAAATAAAGAAACCCATTTTAACAACAAAAAACATTAAGAAAGAAGATTGCAGTCGGCAAAAAAATACATGAAAACTGATTTCAGTAAAGTGATTTTTACAGACGAATCAAAGATCACCCTCGATGGGCCCGATGGATGGGCTCGAGGATGGGTTTGCAAGCAACATGACACAAGAAAATTTTTTAAACGCCATTAAGACGGCGGTGGGATCATGATATGGGCTGGGATTATTGGTAATGAGCTCGATGAGCGATTATTGGTAATGAGGTCCATTTAAACTGAAAGACGGGGTTAAAATGAATTCTAAAAGTTACTGTGATTTTCTAAAGCAATATTTCTTTGAATGGCTTGATAACCAGTCTTTAGCCAAGCGTAGATCTATGATCTTTATGCAAGACAACGCACCAAGTCATGCATCAAAGTTTGCTAAATCCTGGTTGAAAGAAAAGGGATTTGTTGAAGATTCTCTTATGGACTGGCTTTCAAATAGCTGTGACGTGAATCCCATTGAGAACCTGTGGAGCATCCTCAAGAGAGATATTTATTCTAATGGAAGGCAATTCAACAGCAAGTGTGACCTCTGAGAGGCAGTTAAAGACAACTTACCAGCTGCTAAAATTGCAAATTTAACATCAGATGTTGACAATAGGCTGCTAAGAGGTATTGAAAAGAAAGGTGCAATAAATTTTAGGAGGTTCGTATTATTTTTTGTTAATATATCTTTTATTTTTAAAATAAAATGTTTTTTTATGTTTTTCCTTTAAGAAATTGACGAATTTGTTCTAAAATATTTTCATATTATTTTTTTACATTAGTTTTACAAGGTATAATAATGTAAAAGTATCAAAATAAATAGTTGCAAATAAACTACTGACAGTCAAATTAGTCTGTTTTGTTAACTTAGTAAATTTTTTCCAACCAAAAACAATAGTTTTCTCTATCACTATATATCTAAGTTAATAATATTGAGTAGAATCTAAACAACATCATAATAGGACTTTTAACATTAAAGACGCAACTCTTTATACCAATTCATAACTTGCATATAATCTCTAGACGCAGTTTATATCTAAATGAATTAGACAGCGGGGTATGCTTGGGAACTTGCAGGTGCTAATTAGTTTCAAGGTAAGATAATTATGAAAGCATAAAAGAAAGTAAAAAACTTATTATGGAAGATCATATCTATCTACCATACAATTTCATAGCTAGCTAGCTAAATAGATAGAAAGATATTAACCGACTGAGATAGATAGATAGATAGATAGATAGATAGATAGATAGATAGATAGATAGATATTAACAGACTCACACAAGCCTTTTCTGTTTTCATTGGTGAGCTATGTCAGCTTGAATTAAAAATAGGCATGGGCAAATGTACATTAGAACAAATAAAGCCATTCTCTTCCCCTAGCTATGGATTAAATAGTTGGAATCTATTCGAAAAAATCCCTAAAACATTGTTAATCCAATCTTCACTTGAAAAAAAAAGATCTATTCTTTCAATCTGAACAATGTTTTGACTTTAAATAATTCCGCAAAGGGTTGATAAACCGTAAACAAAAAAAAACAAATCACTCAAAGAAATCTGTGATAGTGTCCACTGGCACGAGTCAAAATTAATATGTTCGCCTTCCCGTTTGTTTTCTATCTCTCTCTCTCTTTTCTTTTTCTGTCTCTCTCTCTCTCTCTCTCTCTTTCTCTCTTTTCTTTTTCTGTCTCTCTCTCTCTCTCTCTCACCCTCTCTCTCTCACCCTCTCTCTCTCACCCTCTCTCACTGTGTACGTGTGTGTGTGTATACCTGCTTAAAACCGTCGGTTCGGTTGGTCTTCTTGGTTCAATTGACTCGCTCGGAATTGCAACGGAAAACGACATTGGTCGTCCGGTTGATGAGCATTGCAAATTCTAACGGAAAATGAGATATTTGCATTTATTAACTACTCTATTCGACCTGTGAGTATCAGATTCTCCAAGCCCTCCTTTCTAATTTTAAAGAAAATAAAAAAAAAATGGACACTTACTTAACATCATGAAGAAAGAGTTGAATTTTTTAGGATACACAATGAGGAAAGAAGGCTTGGAAAATGTGATACACATAAGACAGAATGAAGGTAAGAGAAACAGAGAAAAACAATGAATAACCTACGTAGCAAGCTTGTGGAAACGGGGATTAGGAGCGATAGCAAAAACAAAATTTATTAAAAGACAGGAAGTTGTGGAGAGCCATGATCGCCTAAGTCCAGAGGTGACACGGCACATAGAAGAAGAATGAGTTTGAGCAAATGGATGGCGGAACAAGGTTTAGGAGAGGTAACAAAAATACAAAATTTATTAAGCGCTACAAAGGACAGGAAATTGTGGAGAGCCATGATCGCCTAAATCCTGAAGAGACATGTTACATATGAGAAGAAGAATGAGCTTATTTTATTCCTGAATTAAAGAAAAAGGAAATATTTGACTTAAAAAAATAGTATAATTTTGGTATTTTCAAGTAGTTCTTTCATGTATCCTTTACGTCTTAGAGAGGATCGTCTTGTGAACTGGCGCTACACATCCACTTTAGAAAATAACAGGACACTTGAAGACTTTCAACATCAGCTAAAATGGATATAACATGTAAGTAATGACACGATAAAGACTTTGATTTCCACACTACTTCGAACAAAAGGTTAGGTAAGAAACTCCTATCACTAACGGGAAGAGGGATAACTATTCGCTTGAGGTATCTATTTTCACAAACGATTTTAAGAGATAGATTTTATAAATTTCAATCGACAGTGGCTGTTTGGTTAATGAATACCGAAAAATTCCAAATAAGAAAATGGCTGATATTACAATTACGGCTAATTTTAACATTAATATTATAGAATCTTCGTCTGTAAAATCTTTGCTGAATGTTTGCAAATCTCTTTACATGGTAAAATAATTCATAAATTAAATGCTCTAATTTCGCTGTAATAAAGGAGAAAGGAAAAGTTTTACCGGGGGCAAGAGGACTAGAATAACAAAACTATTTTTTTAAGTTTACGCAATACGATGCTCAAGCGTTAATTAAGCTAGAGGGGGGGGGTGAATAAGGAATGTGGTATGGACGCAAAAAGGAAGAAGTGGCCAGTAAGATTACAAGGCTATGGCGGATGGAAAATTATCGACCCTAGACTTGAAAAAGTTAAGATTTTAGTATACTGTCCCCGCTGGAGACTTTTCCACAAAGTAACGGTTGTTGGAAAGAATCTTTCGAGGTGGGATGCTCTTCATTCCAGTGGAATACGTCGAGAATGAGAGCGAGTCAATCATTTGGACGTAGGTCTTGGCTGTAAAGTTCTGATCTGGTGGCACATCAGAACGGAGTTGGTCAAAACATTCACAATGTAAATAGCGGGTATATTACAGATCGGTTTGCGGCGTTTCATCTGTGGGGAAGGGACCGAATTCCATTAAACTTAATTTAACGACTGTTTACAGCCACAGATAGTATCCATTTTGCAAAGTTTACCTACGATAAGTGTATAAATAAAGTCTTTTTGAAAATCGTCAAAGGTACCCGTTTTTTGGGGTCGGTTAAAACAGTTTTATAATCTATGAAGTAGAAATAGATGACCTTTTTTAAAAAATAAGTTCTCAACATCAACTGTATTTAAAAATCTTTATCATTTTTGTTCCACTATGTTCGGCAATCTTTCAAATAGAGATATAATTCCACTCTTACTTTAGTAAAAAAAAAAACAAAAAAAAATCATTTCTTTGAAACCCCTGAGAGTTATCTACGCCCACAACCCGAACTATGCTGATGTTATCTAAAACTTGATATAAATGTTCAGTGACGGCCTTTAACGCATTGGCGGTAGACCTGGAGAAAATGAGGCCATATTGTTTATCCGAAAGGAGGTCATGTGAAGTAAGCTGTTTAACCAATTCGACGTTGATCTAGTACTTTGCCTAAAAGAGGTCAGAGACTAATAGGGCGATAGTTTGAGGGATCAGAAATATAGACAGATACTAAATACTGTATGTTGGTCTGCAGTTGGAGATTCATTGTAGAATTCACTTGACTCACTTCTAGCAATTGAATACTTCTAAGCGCCGCTTGCGAATCTTATATGTGTTGTTCTTGTCCTAAGTATTAACGTTCATTACCAACCTTCGTTTGAATTTGCAATTCGCCTTTTCTCCTTACGTGCCCTAGAAATTTCTACTACACTTTTCTTATATTAAATGCAAGTGACTTCGTCATTGTTCACATGTTTACATGTCTATGGTATTCTCAAGTGTTCTTAAAGATAAGAACCGCAAAGAGTGATTCTACCACGAAGTAGAGAGGTATTTTTGTAAAGTTTGGAGAGAACATAAGCCATTTCATGAGCACATTTCCAGGGATACCATCGAATCACCAAGTCTTTTGGAGATCTAGTTTAGAAATGATAGCAAAAAGTATGGACGTAGTTATGTGCATATCACTCAGTTGAGACTCTGCTTTAGGGAGAAAATCACTCAGTTGAGACTCTGCTCTAGGGAGAAAATCACTCAGTTGAGACTCTGTTTTTAGGGAGAAAATCACTCAGTTGAGACTCTGCCTTAGGGAGAATATCACTCAGTTGAGACTCTGCTTTAGGGAGAATATCACTCAGTTGAGACTCTGCTCTAGGGAGAATATCACTCAGTTGAGACTCTGCTTTAGGGAGAATATCACTCAGAGATAAACCGGCTGAATCTTGGGTAAAAATGGAACAGAATTTCTGAGCAAAACTCTCCGTTTTATCTGCAGTAGATGTCAACACTTCAAATTATCTGAAAAGATGAGATTTGCCGTTGTTCGGTAGACTCTTGCAGAGCCGCCAGTTTTCTGTCTCATTCTATCATCGACTTAGTGACTTTGCCTATTTGATGACACGCTTCCATTACGAGCGGAGACAAAGAAACGTCTGTTAAAATCCAACCTATTGCCCTGGTATAGCCAGAAGAAGTGATTACCATGGGCTATAGCGGCTGAACAGACAGGAGGAAACCAAAGAGAAGATTTTGATTTTGTATGGTATTTCCCTGCTGGCGTGTATGTTTCGATGTCGCCTTTCACCAAGTGTTTCCGGCGACATCATTGGTTCCCGTACGATCACGGAAATTAAGCAAAGCCGAGTCTGGTCAGTAGCAAGACGGGTAACCACTTAGGAATATCAGTTGCTGTAAGATTGAATGAGCCAATTATTAGATAGATAATGGCTCGCAATTGTTAATCGGAGAGCCGAGTTCCAATTCCAGTTGAGCCTCTTATATTCACTTACGCGCAAATAGCCTTAGGAAAGGCATGAATCCAACGCTTCTTCCCCAGCTATGGGTTAATAAGTAATATTTTAATCACTAAACCATTATTATCGCCCAAAGACTCTTGCAAGCTAAATTATATCCTGTCTTTAAATAACCTTCAAAGGGGTGATAAACCGTAAAAACTAATCAATCAATCCTCGCCAGAGAATCCTAGTGGAGGAACAAGTTTAATTACCGATAAGCCGTCTATCTGGCAACTAGTATTGGGTTACATAATACCAGTAGTACGCAGGTGTGACCTGATTTTGGAAGCAAAGTTTAGTAAATACTGGGCAACCGCTTACGAAAATCAGATACTGGTGCAAGAATGTTGTCTCAGGCAGCAAATTATTCTTTCAATACCTGTTTTCGATCTGAATTTCAAGTTATTGTATAATATCTTTCTCCGTTTATTACCATTCTTAATTCCAGGAAGATTTCTCGAAAAGTGAATTATATCTGGATATGGAATAAATTTGTATCCGGAAACATACCAACGAAACCAATCGAATTTCCTCCTCCTGAGCGAAGGTTGTTCTATCGATTGTCTTATTAGTACTTAATGACTGTCTTTGTTGGATTATCCCGCCTTTCCTCCTCCTTCTTCTTCTCTTCCTTCTTCTTCTTCTCTTCCTTCTCCTCTTCTTCTTTAACGTGTCCAACTCGCCGCTTTTTCTTCAACCAACATTCAGATGATAAATTTGATTCCATTCAGTGACTGTAAAAATAGAACGGTAACTTGTACGTAATTTCATCGGTACTGCCTTATATTCTCTCCATAAATATACGCCTTTTCCTCGGCATTCGCAAATTTGGCCAGGCGCACATAAATCTTGGAGCAAGTTTATCAAATCAATCATCTCTCTGAAGAAAAAGAATAAAGAAAGAAATATTGAGCGCAGTGTGGGGGGAGAGAGTTGGTCGATAGAATTTAAGTGCATGGAGGGCGTTGTGCGCACGGAGAGACAAAATGACCAACTGATAAAAAAAAAATTAAAAAACAGGAAGCGTACAAAACACGGGTGTATAGAATGAAGAAAGCAAACCGGAGAATAACTGGCTGAGAAGTATTGGAACTGATAAACGAAGGGGGAAAATACAGAAACGAAAAATAGACATACTAAAAGAAAAGACAATTAATCGCAGAAAAATAGCAAAAAAATTGATCATGATGAATGATGAATAAGAATAAAAATCTACGAACTGCAGAAATAAGAATGGTAATGCTAATTTACGAATGGTAAAATCAATTACTATACATGGATATTTTTCTTTTCTGTTTTAAAGTTCATATTTTTTCTTTTTCTTTTTTAAAGTTCATTTTTGTTCGTTTTGTTTTGTTTCTTTTTTTCGGGACATTACAGAACACATGATTTCCCTAAATTGGTAAGCCATAAAGAGTAAACGTCTTTCCCTGGCCATTTTGGTCCATGATGTCCAGGTGTTGAAGTGGTGGTGCGTAGCAAATTTACATTTTTCCTTCTCTTAGATTTATTAACCTCGAGAAGCTAGCATTCATTGACCGAACAATCAATGCCACCGTCGATTAAAAATTATAAAATCTTTTTCTTCAAGAAGGTTTTTTAGGAAATCAGACTTCTTAAATCCACTGAAAATTATCGCATCTTTTATTATTGATGAGAGTGTAATAACAAAAGTACGCTGGTGTAGTCTTTAAGAAATATTTATTCAGCTGAGAATAGAAGGTTCGTGTACAGTGTCTTTTTGTAGTCCCAGTAAACAGAAGTAGCTCTCTCAAAGAGGAGAGTAACAAAACAAGGGGTGACAACTCTTGATTATTCATAACAGGGAGTTTATTTCCAGTTATTTATTTTTTTGATTGTATGGAAAGTCAACATCCTATTCCCTTTTTTTTAAGTCATTTATACACGAGAGGAAATTTTTGCTATTTCTTTCTGCGGTAGACTAGTTGCCAACCAAGGCTATAGAACCCTGTGAGGAGATAAGAGGATTCATACTTTTACCCAAGAGTATTAGTACGTAAGTGAATGTAATAGATTCGACTGGAACTCGAACTCGGTTCTCCGATTACTCAATCCAAGTCGCTATCCATTACTCCACCGTGCCTCCTTATTGACGTATATATTAATAATATAATTTATATCTAAGAAACTTTCTTCTAGCATAGCGTTCGATATTATTTTCGCATACTGAATTATCTCCCTTAGATTAATTACCGCTTATTAAGAACACACATGTTTTTCATAAATAAAAATTAAATGCATTTCAGCTTCTATGAATAAAAAGGTTAAGAATTTGTTAAATGAAGACATAAAAGAGACTATGGGATCTTCGACTGAAGGGAGTAAAGGAAAGCAAGAAGAAAGGACTAAACATCATTTGTAAGAAGACGGAATTATGGTTTTCTGCAAAATAAACTACCCAACACGCGAATTAAAAACTGAAAATGCCAGAATCAAGCAAATACACAAAATTCAAATACCTCGGAAGTGTTTGAACAGAAGACGGAAAATGCGACACCGAAATCCGAAGAAGCATTGTGATATCGAAAGATGCCTTCCAATAGCTAAGCAAAGTATTAAGAAACAGGAAATTTTCGTTAGGAACAAAAAAAAGAGCATTTAACTGTTACGTAATATCAGTCCCGCTATATGGCAGTGAATGTTAGACAATGTAAAAGAGACTCGAAACAAATGTTTCACGAAAAGTGAAAATGTGATTCTACAGGAGGATGGTGAGAATACCATGGACCGGATATATGAACAACGACGAAGTTTTAAAGAAAAACAAATGATACTTCTACTTTGCACCAGAGTAAGACAGTTGACATTTCTAGGGCACATTAATGAAGAAAGACGCCATTGAAAATTTGACACTGACAGGAGAGTTTGAAGGCAAGAAGGAGAGGGGAAAACAGCGCATGACCTACCTGAAGAGCCTGTGTAAATATTTGGCAGAACAGGGATTAGGAGAGACAGCAAACAAACAAACTTTATTAAGGTCTACAAAGGACGGGGAATGGTGGAGAACCATGACTGCTACATCCTGGGGGTACGCGGTGCAGAGGAGGAAGAAGGATTTGACGGCATATAAGGCGCATTTCCTTTTACTAAAAATCTCTTTTAAAATTCCCCTGCGTCTTATATGCCATATGTAGGTTTAAAATTCGCGATAGTCGGCCGAAATTATCTACCTGGCAACTTCTATTAGCTTAGACTTTAGAGTAACTTTTATATACCTATTGGCATTATTTAAAAGGTTATTAGGCAGATTAAAATGTTATCATTAATTTACGTTTAATATTAGTACTTTGTTTCAATAGAATTATATGCAATAAATTGAAATTATATATTTGTAAAATATATTTGTTTCATTAATATTTTTCTTGTGATAACTCCCCGTTGCATTGATATAAATACAATCAGAATTTTCATATCCTAATTATTCCACTTAGACGTTTACAAGACGCAGGTTGTACAGATCATATAAAGGAAAATTTTTGACTGAATTTTAACGGTAACTGTTCTGTTTTGTTCAATTGTAATAATTGCTTGTTTTTTATTTTGTTTTCTTACCTTTGGATATAATAACGTTTTTATAGGCTCGTGTTTTCTTTTTCCTACTATTTTTCATTTAACTGTAATTATGACTTGTTTCACCAAAATAATACCTCATAAATATAGCCTAGGCTGTACCGTTTACTAATAATTTTACTAATTTTACTAATTTTACTAATTACTAATTTTTTCTTGATTTGTCCTGCTGAAATTTTGGTGCGTCTTATATTCCGTCAAATATGGTAATATGAATGGCAATGTTGAAATTAACCGTTTCTTTCCAAAGAATCTTTCAGCATTCATTAACCAAACAGCTGATGCTATTTTCGGTGGAAATTTATAAAATCTTTTCCATTCAAACCATTTTTCAGGAAATTAAACACCGAAAGCCTACTGCTATAGTTTTTTTTTTTTATAATACTGATGGGACTTTCCTCCCTACCGTTTATTTTGTCTTTTTTTGGTAGTGTGGAAAGCTAACAGCATGATTATTTCATTATTTCATTTTCTAGTTACATGATCCCCACCTAAAAAAAATTTATTGCCGCTGCTGTTTGAGGTATTCAATTGATGTAGCTATAAATCCTATCTAATAAAACGAAAATTTGCTAAATTCCTGTCCAATTTCTGCGAGAAGTGGAGGCGTTCAGAGTTACTCAGTTTATTTTTTTTATTCAGGAATTTAAGGCGAACCGCTTCGTACCTGTATTTACTGATTTCAGAGATCCGTTTTTAAATGAACTTACTACAGAAACTTCTACTTTGTGAACTACACCATTATCTGTTCTTTTTTTCATAATACGTAGGCTCGTAAATCGAATCGTTTTCGCTTGGCTTATGAACACTTATCGATAAGAAACGAAAAAGTTGAGATTTTATGTGTGTGAAAGAGAGCATCAATCCAATGAATATTCATATGTTTTGTGATGATTTTGCGTTCACATTCCCAATATGGCTTGGCTTTGTTCGTTTGCTAGCGCTCGACTCATTGATTTCTTTTGCTTGGAGACGTTTCTGTATAAAAGATACGTTTATTCGCCTCTATTTTTGTACGGTGTAAATATACGGAGTAGCAGTTATCTAGCAAGCTCTGTCCAGAAAGTATCAAACCCTTTTGAGAATCGGTTGTGTTAGTTTCATATAACTTTACAGGCAATCAGATAGGACCCGAGACCGCACTGGTGAAGAGAGATTCTCTGTTGGTTTACTTAGCCGGGATTGAAAAGCTATTGAAGGCTCTTATTTCCTGTGTAAGTATCGTGGCCTTGTCACATATGTATGAGTACAATATTAAAGCTGTTCTGCACATTAAAATAAATATTGCTTACTCCCTGCTGCCTTGTACTTAAAGATTTCATAATGTTTTTATTCTGATTGATCCAAGAAACAGAACTCAAGATAAACTTTTCTAAAACAGAAACTATGATCTGGAATTGGGATGAAAGTAGTGATGGCACATATGCTGAATCCATCATAAAAAATTCAGGATGTGGAATTAGTAAATACTAAAATCTCCAAATACCTCAGTGTATGGATAAGTTATAACAAATTAATTGTAGAAGAAAAGGAAATTGAACATAGAATGGGCTGTGCTAGGGATAGTTTCGCTCAAAACCTCAAATTGCTACAAAACATTAACCTGAAAACACAAGTCTTGTGTTCTTGAATAACCTCATCCGATCGAGGCTTTTATATGGATGTCATGCATGGTACTAAACCCATTCTGAAATATCGAAACTGTCAGCTATATACAACCTTTTCCTAAGATCAATGTCTAAAATAGTTTTGAGCAAGTGAAGCCTGTAGATCTTTAGGAAGATCACACTTCTTTGAACCTTGTGGGCTGATACTACAAAATCCCAAAGAACAGTTCCAAATAACAGAAATCACAGCTCTTGAGGACTTTCAACAATGGCAACGGCCAAAATCGATATTGCATCTTGAAGAGAAAATAATGACATAATCAACAGGCTGACATTTCACACTAACCTCAAATAAAAGGTTGAGACCCCCCCCATCAATACTGGAAAGAGTAATGTTCTTGAATGGCCTTGTCAGATAGAAACTTTCATATGGATATCATGTTTGGCATCAAACCCTTTCAGAAATATCTAAACGGTCATCTGTATACAACTACTTTCTGATATCTATGCCTAAAAATGGCATCAAGCGAATGAAGTATGTAGTTCTTAGCAAGAACAATTCTTTCTCGAACTTCATGTAATGGTACTACAGAATCAGGAAAAAAGCTGTATGTATGATAACAGAGACCCCATCACTTGCGGACTTTTAACAGCAACAGCTACTAAAATTCACAACACTTGTAACTCGACGAGAAAATAGTAACAAAAACAGAGCATAAGAAATGAAGAAGTAAAGATTTTACGTGTGTTTGAAAGAGAGAATCAATCCAATGAATATTCGTGCCTTATGGGAAGAATGGCATTTCGCACTGATTCGAAAAATCGGTACTGGAAAGAGTACTAAGAGTTAATAGACTTGAGGAACCTATTTTCCTGACAATTGTTTTAATAGAAAGGCTTTTACAAATTACAAACGGAAATAACACAGGCTGCTCGATCAATGAACACCTAATATTTCCTAATAAGGAATTGGCTAATATTACTATCAATATTTACTATCGAAATACATTAAAATAAGAGAAAAATTGTTTTCCAATTACCAATAAGTATATCTCATTATTAATGCAAGTGTATTAATAATGTGTATAACGTAAATAGATTTCTAATGATTTTACTCTAGAAATACATTAACAATTTACATGAAAACAATTGTCAGTGGTCAGGAAACTATGGGATAAATGCTGAGTGAATTGTATATATGCTTCGGGTTTCGCTCAAGAAATGTATTAAAGTCAGAATGAAAAGCATTATCAGTAGTCAAAGATGAAGGCAAACATTACTGAAAAATGGCGTCTCATATTGTAAAATATATTATATATAGTCTATATTATGTTATAATGTAAACACTTTGCTAATCATGTTTACTTTAGGATCCATTGCAAATAATTATCCTTGGAAATTCCACAATACCCTTGGGGATTTTAGCATCAAATTTAAACGACGCGGCCATTTTATAAATTCTGTGAATAGTCTATGAAAAGATTAAATCAAATTAATTTTAAATTGAGACGGCAAAATTTAATGTCCAATTTTCCTTTATATCAAAAATGTCTGATGCTAAAAAATAATTTTCAATGATAAATTATTAAGAGATACCAATTTTTGGTAATTTATAGAAAATGTTCCGATTTGACAAGTGTATTGATAAAATTTTAGAATCTTTTTTATCTTTTTTCATGTTTATATGGGAAACATTATTCATTTCCTCTTTGATGGTCCCTAAATGATGGGAAAAATAGTTGTTATTCATGATGAATCGCTTTATTTTTTTTTTTGTTTTTTTTTTTTTTTTTTGTTTGTAAAAATAGTTGTTATTCATGATGAATTAATTTCTCCCTTTCTCTCTATTTTTTTTTTTGTTTTTTTTTTTTTCTGACATTCTTTTTTGCTTGTCTCTCTTTTTCAATTTTAAAAAAAAATATTTCTAAGCATCTTTTAGGTTCCATTCTCCATTTGTCTCTTTATTTTCCCACTTTTTATTCTTTCTGTTTTCTTACCATCTTTTACTATTCTTTGTATCTTTTCTTTCTTTTTTCTTTGTCTCTTTTCATCTTTTTATTTTACACCTTAAAACCCATGTATCTTTTCTTTTTTTTTCTTTCATTCTTTTTTCTTTTTTTTTCTTTTCTTTCTTTTTGTTTTTATGTATTATCTTTTATTC
>CAHIKZ030000196.1:1017500-1067500 GCA_903632075.3 Acanthosepion pharaonis | reverse complement strand
ATAATTTTAAAGAAAATAACAGTAAGAAAAAGAAAAAACAGATAAGCAATTAGCTAAAATGACCCTGGATCAATTCGCGCAAGTTTAAATTTTGTCTGTGTATTCCCCACCTATATATCAATAAAACAAAACAACAACCATGTTTAGATTTGAATGCAATTTCATAAAATTTGAATGTTTTTACATTTAAAGAAAAACTTAAAATAAATATAAGCTTGGCTTCTAAAAATAACATTTTTAAAAGCTGACATAAATAATTACTTAAACATTAAAATTTTTGTAAATTTTTATACCCAGCAAGGTTAGTTGTGAGTTTATCTTCTGAAGCGTTCGTAATAACCATTGTTGTCGTCAGCCATTTCACATTACTACAAATTTAGTCGTATTTATATTATAATATTTTTCAGAATGAAGTCAATAAGTCAAAATAATCTGTTTAACTAGATTTTTCTTAAAACCGTATAGAATTATTTAAAACGTGAAAGAATAGTAGGTTTGCTGAAGAATTATTATTATGAATAATAATGGAAATATTGGAAAATTTTTCAAATGTTTCTCTCGTAGACAGCTCTATATAGCTATGTCTAGAATAGGTAATTCAAATATAATTAATATAATGGCAAAAGGGAGAAAAAATCTAGATGTCTTCCTGAAAATGTTGTTTATATAGAAATTTTAGCGACGTAAGAAAACTTCTATAAGAATGTTTCTCTTTTTGTAGGACGGGTATTGGGTTAGTATTTGATTAGTATTTTATTAGTATTTACAAACTGAAGTGTAGTTTCAAATCGACGGAGAAGTTGGAGTAAAATGGATAGTTGAATTTTTTTTTTATAATTATTTTTTTTTTTTTTAGCAATGAAATAACGGCAAATGAGCCGCTCAAAAAATAACAAAAATAAGGAACATTTTGGTGGGAACCAATCTTTGAAGATTAACTATTTATTACACTTTTTTTCTACCGACCATATATATGTCACAATCTGTTATATAGGAATAAAGTGTTGCTACCGATACTTGAGTTTGAACATAGATCGCCAGTGAGCAAACACAGGCGATCCCATTATTGAATTATGACTATAGAGGGAACGCATATATGTGAGATAGCGTGACGTCTAATTGATCACCATTTCTAGCCTATCTTCTGTTACTATACGGACCGCTATTTCTCCTTTAACTTCTATTACAATACGGCCCGATAATCTCTATTCTCTATTCGGATCACTATTCAGTGTTTACTTTTCGAGCGAGTATTATCGAGCAAGTACTATTAGTGCGAGTGATATTCGAAGGCGTCTGACACCAGTATTGTTCAACGGCGTTACTATAGTTGTATCTGCGATTACATAGTCTCTACTACAATGAGCATTACAAATGTGACAAGTATTCGTTGACATTACAAAAGTGGCAAAACAAAAACAATCGAAAAATGTTTTTATATATATTTTTTAGAAGGGGCAGCTGTTCAGTATATAAATACAGTATCAAATCGATACATAACTTCTTAAAGAGTTATCTTTGTTTTTATTTGCAAATGTCTTGTTTGAAACTGTGATTACATCACTAAAAATTGTGTACTGATAATTGGGGAAAAGACAACATCAGTCATAGGGGAGGGAAAAGTCTAATGGATGCTACCATGCAAAATATATTCCAAAAATAATTCTTTATTTTTGACGAGCAAACCAGTTAAACAAAATAGTGTCGAAGCGCCCTGTCTTAGAATACTCGAGGTCTAAATTAAAGTGATACGGGAAAAGTTCCTGAATATTTGGATTAAGAATATCCAGAGTGGAATTATTTTCCAACAATAAATAAATAAATAATCGTCCTGGCCTGTCTATTTGAAACTCAATGATAGCTTATTAAGAATAAGTCTCTCACAGGTGCCTATATTTGCATAGATTAATTTAGTAAATACTATTAAAAACGACTGATATTTTGTGTTGATAACCTTTAATGGCCGACTCTTAGAAATTACAAATAAATATTCTCGAAGAGGAAATTCGGCCAGGAAGTATTGTCCAAGCTTTCGACTTTTTTAAGTCACCATCAGGGTAGGTAGAGATAATTGGGCTGTTTTGTAGAACTAATACCTTAAAGAGGACTACGTCACAAATATTAGTTATGCGAAACTCACAAAATTATCAGTAGGTGCAAAAATCATCTGATAATAATGTCGACTTAGTAAAATATACTATAATTTTTTACAGCATTATAACAATTATATCAAATTCTACAGGACATGATGTCAGGGGTCGGTTTTATATATAGTTATTCAGTAATAAAGTCATCCCCCAAAATTTCTGGGAAGCGTATTGCTAGAGGACGGAAAGCGCGAGACGGAAATCCGAACGCATATTGGGATAGCGAAAGATGCTTTTCAAAAGCTAAGCAAAGTATTAAGAAACAGAAAATTTTTTTTTTATATTTCTGACGAACTTTCCTTTATGGTACCTAGACTTTATGAATTTAAATGCAGTACTAGATTGGCAGCTAGGTCTCGTCAATTTACAGTTGAAATGGCTTAGATGTAACCGTAAGTTCTATGCTAACAGATTCTTTTATCGCACTTTTCACGTAACTTTGATCTTCAAAAATCAAAATTTTAAAATTTCAATCGTTATCTTCTGTTTTCTTAATTCTCGTTCTTTTATTATCCTCTCTCCTTGATAGTATTTTTTTTCGTCACTCATACTCTCTAATACTCAGTAACCCGCCTTATGCTTTAGTGGCTTTATTGCCTTGCTTGGGGTGAAGTGATTAAAAGAAAAATAAAAAAAGAAAGAAAAGAGTACATTTTGTGTCGATTAATTTTAATGATATACTTTTCTAAGTTATGAATAATCTTTCTCAAACAAGAAGAAAATCCCGTCAGAAATTGTCAAGTTCATTTCTGAAGAAAAGTACAGGAAATATGGGCCAAACTTTCGACTTTCTTACGTCTTCATCAGGGTAGGTAGAGACAATTGTTGAGTTTAGTAAAATTTTGAAATGGTGTGATTTTTTTTTAAATAAGCTGTTAGAAGTACGTGTGTTCCAGAAGTTTTGAACCTTATTTAGGATATACATTTATTTATTTCAAAGAAATATTAAACTTTAATCTCCTTCAAAGTTGGATCCTCTTACTTCAATGCACTTATAGTAGCGATCCATCAACTTCGTGAAGTTCGCCGCCTTAACCAGGTATTGAACTCACACACTTTAGGCCCTGTCACTGGATGTAACTAACGCCTTTATCCACTGTGCCATATGTTCTTGAGTAAGGGGAATTAACAGGAGATAACTGATAACTGACATCCATTAGACATGGCACGTGGACCTAGAACAGTCTACCCCACCGTTCAAAATAAAGGGTTCAGTTCGACATTCCAACCACCTGAAGAAGGCCGGAGCGTACAACGGCCGATACGTTGTGATAAATATGACAACAAAGATGAGAACAATAGTCCAAATAATATAAATAGTGTACAAAACACCTCATCTCAGAAATACAGACAGATACATTTTTGCCCAGTTTAACATTGTTGTAACCTAGGAAAGGTTACTGAATAGAATAATCAAATGAAGGTTGGTAATGAATAATACTTAAGACAAGAACAACACATACAAGATTCGCCAGCAGTGCACAGAACTAGTCAACTGCTAGAATTGAGTCAAGTGAATTCCACAGTGAATCTCCAACGGTCAACCAACATACAGTATTCACTACTGTATTTATAGGAATGGGGACATACCCATTATCGTCCATAGGTATACTATAACAAACACAAAACTTTATTGCATAGCGAACTTCCAAATTGTCTTCAGGTCCTGACTGAATTCTGCTAACTTATGTTTAGTTGAATTTGTTCAAAGAGCTTCTAGAATCGTCCCTTCAATCTGGAATAACAAAAGTTGGAAAGTCAACTTATTAAATGTACATTAATTAATAAATGTAGCTAATTATATACTAAAACGACAATAATTTAGGAAAATTATAATTGCCTCTCAAAACAAAAACGTCGCAAAACTTCTTGAATGCACCTCGTGATAAAAGCACATGGAACTCATTTGGGGCTCATAGAACTGGGTGTTGTGACGTAAGCAAAGAGTGTTGTGACGTAAGCAAAGTGGTGTGACGTAAGCAAAGTGGTGTGACGTAAATGATGTGTGACGTTCGACATTTTTTATATATATTTAAGGATACGTTCTCTCAATTTATAATTTTTTTTTTTTAGTTAATGATGGTGTTTTCGCTGTATCAATATTTCTTCAAGGATCATAAGTTTTACTGTTTAATTTTTCTAGTATTTTGGTATTGTTCGAGAGTTGCTGCCAAATGTTACTATTATCCATATTCTGTTTATAAATGCGTCGTCTGATTCCACTATGGTCGGTCATTAAAATGTCTTTCGATTTTAATAGAATTTCCCTTAAATAACATTTGTTGATTAAATACACAGTAAAATATATTATAAGATATGTTATGAAATATATTATAAAATATATTATAAAATATGTTATAAAATTTATTAAGAAATATATTATAAAATATGTTATAAAATTTATTATGAAATATATTATAAAATGTTATAAAATGTATTATAAAATATGTTATAAAATATATTATAATCTATATTACAAAATATATTATAAAATATAAAATATATTATAAAATACATTATAACTCACACAAAATATGTAATATGAACTTTTTTCTTTCGATTTTAAATATATGTATTTTTGAGAACTGTATCTCACAGTGGAAAGATTTTGTGCAACGTGTTTCGTCTTGTAAAAGTACTTTATTCCGATTAAGTACTTCTAGAGCTGAGGTTGACAGCCTTTTGCTAACTATGTGCTGACTTCGGGTTTTAAAAAAATTCAGTGTGCCAACGGCATACGTATTTTTATACAAGTCAAGGTCAATATACCTGTTCTACAATATATTTTATATAGTAACATATAGTATATATACTTTAGTGTATATTAAAATTGAAACAGCTAAATATCTTCTTTGTGTTGTAGTTACTGGTTCGACTTCGTGATGTCATTTGCGGCTGGGTGCCAGTAGAAATTATTTGTTTTTTTTTTCTATTTTTGCTGTTTTCTTCTTCTTCTTCTTCTTCTTCTTCTTCTTCTTCTTCTTCTTCTATGTGCCTTGTCCCTTCACGACGTTGGCGATTATTGTTCACAACAATTTCCTATTTTTTTCTCCTCTGAATAAATTGTATATTTTGTTATCTCTCCTAAACCCTGTCCTGCCTTATATTTACTCAAGTTAGCTAGGTAGGTTATGCTTTGTTTTCCTCTGTTCCCCCTTCTCACAATCTGCCCTGTGCGTATCAAATTTTCAAAGCCCTCTTTCCTCATTATGTGGTCTCAAATTTCAATTGTCTCTTTCTGATGTTAACTATAAATGTCAATTTTATTTTGATTTTCTCTTAAACTTCATCCTTGGTTACATGTTCGGTCCATGGTATTCTCAGGATCTTTCTATCGAAGCACATTACTGTTGCTTCAAATCTCTTCTACATCTTTGAGGAGATTATCCAGTATTCAATGCCATATAGAAGGACTGATATTGCATAACAGCTCAGTACTCTTTTCTTTTTCTTTTTTTCTATTTTTTTTTTTTTTTTTTGTTTCTAACAAAATTTTCCTGTTTCTTAATACTTTGCTTAGCTTTTGGATGACATCTTTCGCTATCCCAGTTGGCTTTCGGCTTTGATTTTCTCACTTTCCGTCCCTCTATTTTGTACTAGAATTCGTTCTGTAGACTCTTAAAGTCCAAGAAGCTTTTATTCGAACCCAGGAATGAAAAGAAATGGAAAACGAATAAGGTAAACAAGAAAGTAAAAAAGAGAAACAAAGAAGGAAATAGAATAAAAGCGGGAAAGGGTTGAAATGGAAAGAAAGAAAACAATAATTAAATGATTGAAAGAAAAGAAAAAACTGGGGAAGGAAGAAAAGAAAAAAAAAAGAAAGTGAAAACAAAGAAATGAATATTAGGAAAGTAGTAAAGATAGAGATAAACATTAGTAAAGAAACACTTTGCTCTTTACGGCTTATCAACCCTTTCAAGGTTATTTAAAGTCAGAAAATATTTTTAGCTTATAAAAAATTTATTTCTGACATAATAATGATTTAGTAATACAAGCCTTACTAATTAACCCATAGCTGGGAGGGAGAAGAGGTTCATTCATACCATTACCGAGGGTATTTGCACGTAAGTGAACATAACGAACTCAGTAGGAATTGGAACTCGGCTCTCTGATTAACGATTCCAAGCCATTATCCATTACACCACCCGCACACCCAAGCTTAAAGCACCTGATTTTTCTAATTGGAAAGAAACATATGAAGAAAGAAATAATTTTAAAGAAATGTCTGTTACCCACAGAAATATGCAATACGTCGATAAAATCAGTAAATATAAATAAAAAACGAAATGAAACAAAAAAGGGATCAATAAATACGAAGAAAAATTCGTACAGAAATAAAAAAAAAATAATTAAAATTGCTTAGAAAAGGGAAAAAACAAACAAGGGTAACATTTTAAAACTTGCTGAAGACGGAAGACATTTTAAACTCCGCCATCAAACAAAGTAATAAAAAAAAATAGTATCTGGACATTTGGCTGTCACGTAGAAATGGAAATCCAGTTAGTATTTAATGATTTCATGGAGAATGATAATCAGATTTTATTATCTCTCTTTTTCAAGTCGAAGCTAGTGTCTAAGGAATTTGCAACTGCGCGTGGCAGACGGCAAGGTGGTGGAATCTTGGTCGAGAAAGCTGGCAGGCAAAATGACCTTCTCGTCAGTAGGCATTGTCAAATCAAGTAATTAAGTATTTTGGCTCCATATTGTTGAGCTTAATATTGCTATTCATTCCCATCGAGGCTTGACTGATTTCTTTTGCCATAAATTGAACAGCCTTAAGCATTACAATTCTAAAGAGAAATAATCCATTCATTAGATGGCAAACAATCCATTGGAGAGTGCTTAACCCTAAACAAGGCGGGAAAAGAGTTAAACGCCAAACGTGTAAACAAGGCGGGAAAAGAGTTAAACGCCAAACGTGTAAACAAGGCGGGAAAAGAGTTAAACGCCAAACGTGTAAACAAACGGAGAAAATTCATTGTAATAAAAATGTTACGCTTATTTTGTTTCAAGTATCGAATAGCCTATTTTTCTGATCCTGGTCAATGAGACACCATGGCTATTTTGTAGGTCCTGGTAAAAAAGACACCAAGGTTATTTTGCCGGTAAAAGAAACACCGAAGCTATTTTGCCAGTCTCGGTAAAAGAAACGCCAAGGCTATTTTCCGCTGCCGGTAAAAAATACACCAAGTTTATTTTGCCAGTCCCGTTAAAAGAGACACCAAGGCTATTTTACCGGTCCAGGTAAAAGAGAAACCAAAGTTACATTCCTGGTCCCGGTAAAAGAAACACTAAGACTATTTTACAGGTAAAAGATAAACCAAGACTATTTTGCTAGTCCCAGTAGAAGAGACACCAGGCATATTTTGCCAGTTCCGGTAAAAGATACGCTAAAGTTTCTTTGCCGGTCTAGGTAAAAGAAACGCTAAGACTATTTTGCCAGTCCCGGTAAAAGAAACGTCAAAGATAATTGCAGCTTCCGGTAAAAGAAACGCTAAGGCTATTTTGCCAGTCCCGGTAAAAGAGACACAAGAGCTAATTTATAATTATGAATTAACTGAAGCCGAGATACCAGATCATGACCAATAACGTTGTAAATTTTTTTTTTTAACAAGGATCTCTAATAATTTCTATTTATTACACGAAACCATAAAAAATGAGCAATAATTTAACCCTTAACCGTGAAATAATTGCACAAAAGTGCTCATCAAATTGGTAAAAACGAGAAAATTAACTTAATGCTTTGAAGAATAGTTTCCTGAATCTTAGCAAGTAGAAAACCTCAAGAATCGTAGAATTGGCAATTCGTCATTTAGGCTCGAATCATGAATAGTTGTATTGTTAGAAAAGTTTTTTAACGATCAGTTGATGGTAGCTGCTAATCTCCTGTGCAATATCAGTTAATAATGTCCACCTTTTAAGTGTTACAATGTTAAAAACTCGAGCTTTTAGAAAAGAATCGGCTTGAAAGTCTTCTATAATTACATTTTTTTCAATACAAACTTTTTCCTAATTCTGCATAAAGGAATTATGTGCCATTTTACTCAGCTGACATGACACCGTAGGCTCAGTGAAAAAAAGTCCCAGAACTTCAGGAAGGCCAAGGAATAAACGAATTAAAACCTTTTGTGAATAACAATTTTCGATAGAGATTAAATAAAGGTGTTGATTTGTTCGACTTTACATCGATTGATTCTCGTCTACATTTATTTTAGTCTTGATTCATTTACCAATCGAAGAAGACGAACGTGATTTTATGTAAAAATAGCGTAATGCTTTCGGCAAATCGAGTTCAAATCTCCGCCTAGCTCGTTGCATTCACTTTCGTACAAAGGTCATTATGAAGAGATTGAAACAAGCTTTTTTTTTCCCGTATCTATCTATAGAGTAAATAGCTAAGCAGGCTGGATGCTCCAACATCGAGGATTACCACCGGTTCTAGTCCGATCGTCAAAGTTAAGCAACGTTGAGCTTGGTCACTGCCTATATGGGTGACCTTGTGGGAATACAAGCTTTTGTAAGCGTGGATGTGTAATAGATAATGGCTGACAATTGAAAATCGAAGACCCGAGTTCCAATTCCAGCTTGGTCCGTTATATATATATATATTTCTGGGTGCGCAAATATCCTTGGGAAAGTTAAGAAGTCACTTATTCTCCCTCCAGCTTTGGATTAAATAATAGGACTTGCATCAGTAAATCATTATTATCTCACAGAAAATTCTTACAATCCGAAAATATGTATTGGCTTTAAATAACCTGCAATAGGTTGATAAGTCATAAAAAAATAATCAATAAATTAATCTAGCTTTGGATGACAAAACAAATCCGGAAGAACTGATCTGAATTCAAAAATGCAATGAAGGCAATGGAAACCTTTACACAACTTCAACTTGACAGGCGTCACCAGCTATTTAAATTATGATTTCTTCCGACCTACCCACTATTATTCCAGAATCCCTGTTTATTTGGTTTCACACTTTATTTTCAATCTGTCTGCTCGCTTATCTCCGTTCTCTTCTGTAAACTTTGAATGAATTTTCCAACTTACTCTTTTCATCGTACCTTTCTATTCCGGCCTCTACCCTTTGGGCCCTAAACCACTGCTTTACCGGTGGTAGAGAAAAATGAGGTAATGCCTAGCTTCCGGTTAAACAGTGGTAGAGAAAAATGACTCAGCTACCGTTTGAACGGTGAGTAAACTCTTGTAACTATTTTTATATCTACCGTGAAACATTATATAGCAATTATTTTCGAATTTTGACTCGGGAGGTCAGGCAAAAGGGTTAAAATTGTTTAGAAACGCAGGGGGCTCAAAGAGGTAAAACTATCCAAGAGGGTATAGATGCACTTACTACAGACAAGGAATTTATGAAGAGACATGATAGCCTATGCCATGAAGGGAACCTGGCATTTTATTTCACGATCGTGAGTCCCGTAAGCCATTAGTGGCTTCACAGAAGCCGAAGTATATGTGGTGCTGACGCAAGACATGTTGACGGAGCCCAACCTTCTCCAGACTGGTTTGAATTCAGAATTTTCCTTCCCAGCAACTAGACTCGTCGCCAAACAAGGTTATAGGATTGCCCATGCCTTTCGTAAGTGAATGCCATTAAAAGGAACGACTGGAATTCGAACTCGGCTCTCCGATTCCTCAATCCGAGCCGCTATCTAATAATCTATTGCGTCTCTAATTCACCTCTTATTTATTAAGATTAAATTTGTTTGGAACAAGGCTCCAAATATGGGGAATACTGTGAAGATCAAGCTTCTTATAATGTTTGACAATACCAGCTTACACCACGACGAATTGCCTATAACATCACGCAAGCATTTTTCTGGGTAAAGCAAATATTACTATAGTTTCTAAATACGATATAAAGTAACAAAAGAGATTTGGCCGTGGGCCAGTTTTAGTCGCTGATATTGACCTCCGTTAGCCACAGTGTAGCATATGAAGGTTAATGTCAATGCGAGCAATCAATTAGTTCTACTATTTAGAAGCCTTTCAATGGAACATCTCTTTTACCCTTTTCTCTCTTCTCTTCGCTTCCCCCTCCTCCTCCTCCTTCGTATTTCGTTCCAAATTTTCCTTCTCTTCCTTCCACCATAACCACTTTTCCTCCTCCTTTCAAATCGAATCATTTCTTCTCTTCTATCGATTCATACGCTAGCACGGGACTCGATATTTGCTAATCTTTCAGACGAGGGGGAAATAAAACGAATTGGAGGCGGGGGTGGGGAATTGCCTCCGTTGAAAATTAACCTTCAAAAAAATCCTAAGCATTTTACCTCGAGTCAAATATTGACCATTAACACCAGAGGAGAGGAAATAAGTCACTAACTTAGCCAATCCGCTGGCAACAGGCATCTTATGATTTATATGAGCCTAGTTTGTGATATCAGGGTACTGGTAGCGTTATGGCTATCAATTATATGCTCTTTTAATTAAAGTAGGAATCAATCACTTCTACTCTCAGATATGGGTTTAGATAACAAGAGAGACTGGACTCTATAGCCTGAGCTATCAGACAGTCGAAAAAAAGAATAACAGAGAAATCACTTCAATATTACCCGGTTTCCTCAAAGGAAACATTCGGTATATATTGACCAAGCAGCTGCTACAACTGTTGGTTGAAATTTATCAAATCTTTCTCTGAAAAGAATTTTTCAGTAAAATAGTTTTCTTACGTCCAGTAGCTTTTACTGCTCTTTCCAATATTAATGAGGCGGGGGGGGGGCTCCTGTCCTTTTACTTTGAAGTAGTATGGGACATCAGCCTCTTCGTCGTTGCTACTGAAGAAAATCCTCAAGTGATGTCATTTCTGTTATCTGGTACTGTTCTTTGATTCTTTGGCAATTCTTTGGCGATACTGTAGCACCGGACCACAAGGTCCGAAGACGTGTGGTCTTCGCCGAGATCCACAGTCTTCACTCATTCAAAGCCATTTTTAACCATTGATCTGAGAATGCGGTTGTATATAGCTGACAGTCTAGATATTTCTGAACAGGTTTGACTCCATGCATAATATCTGTAATGGCCGGATTGTAGATGGACGAATACTATTTATATTAACGATATTTCCAACGTACAGGATTCAAGTAAACAACAATAACTCCAAATTGTTAATCAACAAATATATATTGAGATAACATACAAGAACAAACATGCAATAAAATTGTTTTCAATGTATAGATTAAGGGAAAGAAGTTGTTCCCCTTTAACTGTAGATTGATTTGTAATTGATTGTTCGAAGAAAGTTCCCTCGAGAGAAAAAAGTTCAGAAATCAATATTAGAGCAAAGTTTGCATGTTAAGAATAAATAACACAAGAATACAATTAATTAAAAATGTGTTGTGTTATAGAATGGTTTGAATCAACAGAGTTCTGATTGACTGAGCTTAGAGAAAGTTACAGAGAGAAATGTAAGTTTATATTACGAAATTCTGTGTCTGTGTGTGGGTTTGAAATGTGATGAGCAAGATTGTGGATTTGTGTTGACGGTCGGAATCTTACTGGATCTCACTGAAAAAGGGTAGGCTCCCACGGAAACGCGGAAAACTTAATCTTGTGTTAAAAAATATGTGATTGGTTAAAAATTAACCAATCACTACACTCGTACTAACAGAACAGGCAAGCAAGCTCAAAACCAAAGAATTCAAAGAAACGACTGCGATCGCTAAATTGTTCTATATAACGGTAATAGTGATGTATTAGCCAATCGCAGATGAATAAATTGTAGGCGTGAAAAAACATAGCAACTGCTACATATCCGTATGAAAGCCTCGTTCTGATAAGGCTTATTTAATAACACGATTCGAGTTTTTAAGTTAATGTTTTCGCTTTATAGCAACTGGCGGTTTAGTACGAAACTAACCCTACCACAGCCTATTATATTTTCACTTTATTTAACTCCGATACTAAGTGTTTACTAAATCCACATCCTGTGTTTCTATGATAGAAGCAGTTTAGCTACCATCACCGCTTTCATTCCAATTCCAAATCATAGTTTCTGTTTTGGAAATGTTTATCTAAAGTCCTATTTCACGGAACACTTGGTAGAGGATATTGATTTTCTGTTCAAAATCATTCTTATCCCAAATATAAATACTTCATCCTCAGTAGATTGGTCTCTCGAGATGGAAAGCAGGATTGTTGTCTCCTATTGTTTGATTCGTCTGGATTGTGATATTGGAATGCCTAAACAGTCAGTGTCCATCTCGTCATATTCGTATTTGTAAATGCATAAGACAGAGTCTAAGAAATGATTAAATAGACTGGGGCACACGTTGCCTTCTTGTCCTACCCCGGATGAGGTTTTAAATGTTTCTGTATTGGGGTCCTCGCAAGACATGTAAGATTTTGTAAACCGATAATGTTCCATTATTAAATCGATGCGTTCAATGTATTTAAAGCCTGGAACATCTGTTTCATGCTTAAAGGCCATCGTCAGGCATTTTGATGATGTTTAAGCATGAAACAGACTGTGTTGATTCCAATGTCATGAATTGGGTGTTGACTTCAATGTCTATTTTATATATATATATATATATATATATATATATATATATATATATATATATATAGCCATTCACATACAAGACTGTTTCTGTGTGTCACAGTTCATCAGTGTGGCTAGACATCCGATTGCTTCAAGCAATATATATATATATATATATATATATATATATATATATAGAGAGAGAGAGAGAGAAAAGGAGATAGATATAGTGAGACCAATATATATACATCAATAAATCTATATAGCAATGTATATATGTATATAGATAGATAGATAGCAATATATAGAGAGACCAATATATATATAAATATCTATATATATACATCTATATATCAATCTATATAGGAATATATATATATAGGTATATAGATATATATATAGAAAGACAACAATATATATAGAGCATATATATATATAGATAAATAGATAGCAATATATAGAGAGAGCAATATATATGTATATATATATATCAATAAATCTATATAGCAATATATAGATAGATAGATAGATAGCAATATATATAGATAAATAGATACATAGCAATATATAGAGAGACTAATATATATATATATATATATATGTGTGTGTGTGTATATATATATATATATATATATATATATATATATATATATATATATATATATATCAAAAATCTATAGCACAAGATAGGTAGATAGATAATATTTAGTAATTGCTTTCAAATCAAGAGAAAGAGATTTAGCCTTTTTTACCAAATAGAAGTGCCATCCGGAATAGCTAAGCTGTCAGAATTTTTACATTATTTTCATATTTAAACTGTTGGTTTTGAAATGGCTAGTTCTAGAAACGGTTTGTTTTTTAAATGGCTACTTCTAGTTCACACTTTCCTTGTCCTCTGGTAAGTTCGTGTGGCCCACCACGCGTCGCCATGTTGAAATGGTCAGGGAGTTTGTAGGAGGAAGAGTTGAGTTACTATGTTAGCCCGACCTAACTACCCACCCAGATCGAACATATGAATCCCTGAATAATCACCTGAATACATTAGGAACATAGTTTCCGTCATCGTTTCTCGACCTGGGGTTTGTTTTTATCTTTCATTTCCTTATACATTCTTGTTCCTTAGGCACACCAACAAGAATGTGGGGCATCCATTGGCAGGTCTGTTGAATAGCTGAAGGGAGCTCCGTTGTATGTTTACACCAGTAATTGTATTTGTTATACGAGTGTTACCCGGATTTATCACCCGTAGACATAATATAAGATATGTAAG
Source organism: Acanthosepion pharaonis (assembly GCA_903632075.3). NCBI lineage: Eukaryota > Metazoa > Mollusca > Cephalopoda > Sepiida > Sepiidae > Acanthosepion > Acanthosepion pharaonis. The sequence goes on along the minus strand of CAHIKZ030000196.1, from coordinate 1,053,582 downwards.
ATATTTGGATGATACTATATACTTTCGGGTTTTTTCTGGGCCTGGCCAAGACTCAGAAAAAAAAAACCCTTTAAGCCCTGACCACCGCATTACCGGTGGTAGAGAAAAATGACGTAATGCCCAGGCTCTGGTTGAACGGTGGTAGAGAAAAATAACGTAATGCCCAGTCACCGGTTCAACAGTGGTAGAGAAAAATGACGTAATTCCCAACCTCTGGTTGAACTGTGTTTAAACACTTGTAACTATTTTGATATCTACCGTGAAACAGTACATTCTAATTATTTGCGAATTTTGACTCAGATGCTCAAACAGAATGGTTAAAATTGCTCAGGAACACAGGGATCAAAGGGTTAAGTCAGTAAAGAGAGCCTAACTCTTCGTTGTAAAAAAATACAGAATGCATAGTCGTTGGCTAATGTTACAGGCTTACGTGTCAAACTCAAGCAGGTAGAGAAATTGAACAATCTAGACCGGAAATGTGAGACAGAAATATGAAAGCTCATTGGCGGAAGTCGTCTTTCAGAAACTAAACTGAGTATTAAATGAATGGAGAAATATCATTATGGATATCACAATGAAAAGAACTCTGTAGAATTTCCTCCAATAGCTAATTGGCCAGGCTGTCAGCTTACCTAGGAAAGTGGACCTCTGATGCTGTGGGCCCCTGATGAAGTGGACCCCCGATGAAGTGGGCTTCTGATGAAGTAGACTCCTGATGAAGTGGGCCCCTATATCAAATAAAATTTCAATATAGAAACAAACGCAGACAACTGTTTAGTAATAAAATGGAATAAGAACTTTATAAAGTACCGTAATTCACCGTGTATAATACGCATTTTTTCTAAAAAAAATAATAAGCAAATTTAGGGGTGCGTATAGCTACAAAAATATTTTAAAAATTGCCCTTTCATAGGTCGATTTTAGTTTCGAAATTACTACTCACCACAAACATGCGACAATTTGACACTAATATTCAGCGATTGCCGCCCCATAAGGATGTCGAATACAATCATATTGTTATGTAGTAGTTTCACAGTGGAGGTTTGTATTTCACTAAGTCGGCCCTAAAAGGTTCGACGTACAAAACGTTAGGAACTTGATATAATAGTTAATGACGCAGCAATCTAGTTGTGGTGGTTGATACTTTAATGTCCAACACCGACTGACTGACCAACTCACTGAGCGACTGGCGACTGCTACTGCTACTGCTACTACTCCTACTTGTTATGGGTGGGAAAGTCTATTAACAATAGAATAGGTATATTCCAGTATAACACATATGTACCTAACAATATTTACAAATGTAAAATAAGATAAGAATTATCATAAAAGGAAATTAGAATAATATTATTCTATATTTAAAACCATTTTTATGAGAGTAGGAATCGCTGGAGAAATTGGAGAGATACAATTTATTGGGTTTGATTATCAAACAAGAGGTGCGTATTAAGCGTGAGTACAACATTTTCCCGCACTTTCATCTTGTTATGGATGAAGGGGTATTATACATGGGGAATTATGGTAATCTGAATACTATCAGTTACTCAAGTCCAATGTGAGAGGCCATTTCAAAGCTAAAGATTATAAAGACAAGAATAAATAAATTCATTCTCTGAGGAGAATTTGGAATCATACATATTGCTATCCAATGAAAAGGAATTGTTAGATGAACTGGATGGAGAAGCAATGATTGGCAGATTGGAAAATCATATAAAGATCACAAACGATTGCTCTTAATATAGTGGACTGCATGTAATGATCTATTGTGCTTTTAAACCATCTGTTAATGCGTAAATTGTGCAGTAAACTATTTTAAAAATATCAACCAATTACTTTAAATTTAAAAAATAAATAAATTCTGTATTTACATTTGGCATCTATGACCAGTAATATGTACAGTATACAGGGTACGATGGATGAATTGTCGTCTAAATTACGCAAAAAGTAAAAATAACACTCTCATTTTAACAGATTTATTTACCAAAATTACACAAAAATATCTTGAAATTCTAAAGAGTAAATTTACTCAATAAAATCGTCATTGGCTTCAATCACGGTTTCCAGACGACTTCGGAATCTCCTGAAACTTTTCTGGGCGGTCTCCTTGTTTAAATTGGTGAATGCTGCCATAATCATAACCTTCAGTTCATCTTTGACGTTACAAGAAGTTTTCCTGGTCTCTCGCTAAACTACTCCCCAAATTTAATAATCAAAGGGGTTACAGTCTGAGGAGTTAGGTGAACAGATGTAAGGGATGATGTGGTCGTAGAAATTATCTGACAGCCATGAATGGGTTCTTCTGCTTGTGTGGCATGGTGCAGAGTCCTGTTGTCTGGGATAGGACCTTCCAGCAGGCGGCCTCTTTATTCAAGACAGCACTATTTCCTCATGTTAAGTCTGAGGCACTCACCAACAAATTCGGGAAATCATTTCTTATCAAAACAATCAGAGTAGGCTTTCCCAGCAGCTGCACCTTCGTAATCACCTCTTTTAAAATCCTCAGCACTGTGTCCTCAGATTGACACCCAAACACTTTGAAATGTTCGTATTGGAGATTCCGGTGCGAATGCCAAGCAGTACAGCATGCCGTTTCCAAAGTTATAGCGCAGTGAATTGAGTCATTGTACTCTTTTTCTCACAGACGGTGCACAACGGACATTACTATATTGACCAGTCAACAAAATCAAAAACAACGGTCCGCAAAATCGGATTGGGACGAAAATCCTTATAAGGGTTGTTACATCCCGTGTAAAAGTCAGATTGAGTTTTCAAGAATTATGCAGGATTATATATAGAGGCGAATATTCTTTTCCAAAAACTCTGGTTTCTGGTTAAAAGTAATGTATGAAGGATCTTTTATTTAATATTTAACTAATAAGATTATTCCTTTACTCTTGGGTCCGGATTAGACGGACCTGGATGGCTATTTAAATTTTGATGTTTTTTCAACCTACCTACTGTTATTCCAGAGTAAACATTTTATTTTGCCCCTTTTTCCAAACCTGTTAGTTTAGGTTAATTTGCAGTGTAACACCCGCACTCAGTTCGCATTAAAAATTTCCAGAATACTTACATTTATGTGCAATTGTACATGCTTCATTTGAATCTGGTTTGAAAAATTTGATAAAATCTACCGTTTTGGAGTTATCGACAGTGAAATTTAGGATTCATTCGCGTCGTTGGCAGCCATTACTGTGGAATTAAAAATATAAAATGGCGATAATTTACCCATCGCGCCCTGTATATCCACTGCATTTCCTAAGAAAAAGACATTTTTTTTACAAACATTTTAATTATACTTTTTTTTCGATACGTATTTTTGTAAATTATATTTATTCATTAAGAAAATTGAATTTTTAACCGTTGATCAGAGAAATAGTTTGAAATGGCTTAGAGAGAAAGTAGTCCACATTTCTACAGAATCACAAAGTACTGCAACGAATAACAGAAAGCATGCCACTTGAAGACTTTCAACACCGGTGACAACTAAAATGGATATGAAACTGGAAGAGAAAATAATGAAAAAATCAAGATGTTGGCATAACACACTACGCCAAACAAAATGTTACAAAGGAAACAAACAACCCCCATTAATAATGGAAAGAGCTATAACAGTTCGTGGACATGAGAAACCTATTTTCCTGAACAAAATTGTTTTAAGAGAAAGATTTTATAGACTTCAACCTACAGTAAAAATGGCTGCTCGATTCATGAATGCCAAATCTTTCGACTAATATTATAATTGCTAATACCTTTGCCTCGTTTTTTTTTTTTTTCACTTACTCCTCAGTCAGAATCATTTTTTTCCTTCTCATTACTTTTCACTATCTCGCCTTGCCAAAGATATTTCCGTTGTCTGGCTCCAATAAAAAATATTGCGTTTCTGATGATCAGTAATATTTATACTTTTTTTCTTGTTTGCCTCCATTCTTAATGGAATAGCCTTCAGTAAGCAGAGGTAGTGAAGCAAAAATCAACAGTTATTTGATTCCAGCAATAATGAAAAAGCAAAAAAGAAATCACCAAAAAATGGATTATTGAAGGTAAACACTATTTACTGCGTAAAAGAATACGCATTTATTGCAATATTATATATTTATATAATTTGTGATATCACAGACAGGATTTATTAACGATTATATAAAACCATTCTTTCACTCGAATTACATGGTTTGCTGACCCCCACCCCCATCAGATCAACAAATCATTTACCCTTCTACTCGTTTTTACTTTTACTGAATAAAGGTTAATGTGGTAATACATTTGATTTATAAAAACCTAATCTTAAGTTCGAAGAAATGACAAACGATTATTCGTTAAAAAAAGAGAGAAAATCTATAAAGATTAGCTAAAGGGACAGCCTAACATGTGAGCTTCAAATGAGTGGAACCTCACAAGAGGTTGACTTTCAACACTGACAAGTTTCCGGCAACTACTGTAGACAAGTCGGACACAAATGTAATGTTCTGTATTCCTCTGGATCTTGTCGGTGCAGCCAAGGGACGGGCATATAGCCTGGGCAGTGCACGACCTTCATATATCATCGCCCAGCCCTGTACACTGGAAAGGTCAATCCAGTCTCACACCTAAGCGACTGAATTTTGACCAAACAGGGAGCTGCCATTATCTCGCAAGATAAACGGATGTGCACTTATAGTACATGATCACATATACAAGATCAATATCTGTAAAGGTCCCAAATAACAAAAAGTGTATCAGCATTATTCAGACGCCATATTAATACACTGTATAAACCTGTATATATCTATATTTCTGAGATTAGGTATTATGCACACTATTTACATTATTCGGACGATTGTCCTCATCTTTGTTACTATATTTATCAGAACGTTTCGGGCCTTTCAGTATCTGTCTATATTTCTGAGATGAGGTATTATGTACACTATTTACATTATTCGGGCTATTGTCCTAATCTTTGTTGCCATATTTATTACAACGTTTCGGCCTTTCAGTATCTGTCTATATTTCTGAGATGAGGTATTATATACATTATTTACATTATTCGGGCTATTGTCCTTATGTTTGCTGCCATATTTATTACAACGTTTCGGCCTTTCAGTATCTGTCTATATTTCTGAGATGAGGTATTATGTACACTATTTACATTATTCGAACTATTGTCCTCATCTTTATGGCCATATTTATTACAACCTTTCGGCCTTTCAATATCTGTCTATATTTCTGAGATGAGGTATTATGTACACTATTTATAATATTTGGACTATTGTCCTCATCTTTGTTGCCATATTTATCACAACGTATCGCCCGATGTACACTCTGGCCTTCTTCAGGTGGTTGGAATGTCGAACTGAACCCTTTATTTCGCTCGCTGGGGCAGACTGTCCTAGTAATTTATCAGTTATCTCCTGTTAATTCCACTCTACAAGTTCTTGAATGTTCAACCAGGTATTGAACTCACAACTCTTTGGGTCCTGTCACTGGATCTAACCAACGCCTTTATGGTTAAGGCAGTCGAGAACTTGGAGATGGGAATTAACAGGAGATAACTGATAACGAACATCTATTAGACATGGCACGTGGAACTAGAACAGAAGTAGTGTATATACGGTATATATATTTATAGTAATTTTCTTGCATACGCAGGTCGATAGACATAATGCATACTATTTAATAATTAAAAATGAGGGGTTTATTTCAAATACAAGTATCACAATAATGACGTTGAAAATAATAATTATATATATATATATATATATATATATATATATATATATATATATATATATATATATATATATATATATATATATATATATATATATATATATATATATATATATATATATATATATATATATATATATATATATATATATATATATATATATATATATATATATATATATATATATATATATATATATATATATATATATATATATATATATATATATATATATATATATATATATATATATATATATATATATATATATATATATATATATATATATATATATATATATATATATATATATATATATATATATATATATATATATATATATATATATATATATATATATATATATATATATATATATATATATATATATATATATATATATATATATATATATATATATATATATATATATATATATATATATATATATATATATATATATATATATATATCATATTTATATTAAATAATCTTTGCTTTTGATTCTCTTATGCTCACTTAATGTGGCATTTATCCTCGTTTTAATCGGATTAAGGTGAGGATTCGTGCTAGAAATCAACATTGAAGAGGATTATCCATAAACGGTATTATAGCATGCATCTCTTGTAGAAGCGAAAGACATGCAGATTATTCAAACTGACGAATACCGTTCATATTCGTGTAAAAGTCGACATTACGCAAAATCGGATTGGGACGAAAATCCTTATAAGGGTTGTTACATCCCGTGTAAAAGTCAGATTGAGTTTTCAAGAATTATGCAGGATTATATATAGAGGCGAATATTCTTTTCCAAAAACTCTGGTTTCTGGTTAAAAGTAATGTATGAAGGATCTTTTATTTAATATTTAACTAATAAGATTATTCCTTTACTCTTGGGTCCGGATTAGACGGACCTGGACGGCTATTTAAATTTTGATGTTTTTCAACCTACCTACTGTTATTCCAGAGTAAACATTTTATTTTGCCCCTTTTCCAAACCTGTTTGTTTAGGTTAATTTGCAGTGTAACACCGCACTCAGTTCGCATTAAAAATTTCAGAATACTTACATTTATGTGCAATTGTACATGCTTCATTTGAATCTGGTTTGAAAAATTTGATAAAATCTACCGTTTTGGAGTTATCGACAGTGAAATTAGGATTCATTCGCGTCGTTGGCAGCCATTACTTCGAGTAATGACTGCCGCTGACAACGCGATTGTATCCCAAATTTCACTGTCGATAACTCCAAAACGATAGATTTTATCAAATTTATCAGGCCAGATTCGAATGGAGCATGTTCAAATACACATGAATGTAAGTATTCTGGAAATTTTTAATGCGAACTGATTGCGGGTGTTACACTGCAAATTAACCTTTATTTATTCTGACCTCTTCTCCATCCTGATTTTTTCTGAAAATAAATTAATTTTGAATTTTTCAATCTACCCTTTCGTGTAATCGAACATTTATTCCTGGACTTAACTGTAAAGCTTCCTAAATAATAAATGAAGATGGCCTGCTCTAGAGGTAGTTTCATTTTGTACTGGTGCTCGTAGAAAAGGCAAAAAGGCATTAATCGCTCGATGTAGCACCAGATAGGAATTAAACAGATTAGCAATTTACGCTCTTTATCCTTGAAAGGAAAAATCTGAATTCAAACTATCATAAATTATAGACCAGACTTGGCCATATAGCCTTGGTAGATCAACGAGTTTAAAAAAAGAAAAATCCGAATTCAAACTCTCAAAAACAATAGGGTACACTATTCTTATTAACCTTGGTAGGGTGACCAGTATAAGAAAAAAATCCGAATTCAACGTCTCATAAATTATAGAGCAAACTGGACTGTTTAACCTGGATACCCTTAAGCCTCTAATAGTATATGAGATTCGGTTCATATGTGGCGCCTCTATAATCGTAATGGCTCACAAGACTCTGTTCACTTTGTACTATGGCCCTCGAAAATGTTATGAATTCTTTTTTCTTCGAGCTGTGGCTAAAAGAACTGGGCACATTAGGTTCTCTTGCTTTGGTGGAAAGCAGCTAGTCTAGAAAAAAATCTCTTAATTGAACCCAAAAAAAATAATAGGGCAGAGTTAGCTCTTTAGCCTTGGTAGTTCAACAAGCGCAGGAGAAGGATAGCATTGAATTCAAATCCAGCTTGTAGAAGGATTAGCTTCGTTGTAGAGAAATCTACTCCTGTTAAAGTGGTTCCATGTGTCCCAACGACCCTAATGGATTTAAGGGAGAAAGGGGTCGTTATCTATATGAACTGAAAGCTTTCTAAAAGATTTTACACTATAAAGGGATTATCAGTGGTCAAGAATTAAGTTAAACGCTACTGTCAGAATAATATTATTTCGTTTTATCTTATTTAACACATACGATCACTGAAATTAAACAACGTCGACCCTCGTTAGTACCTAGATGAGTGATCTGCTGTAAAATTGGGTGTGTGGGTGGTGTAAAATTGGGTGTGTGGGTGGTGTAATGGATAATGACACGGAATTATTAATTTATTCTACTTGGGTTCGTTATATTTATTTACGCGTAAATATCCTTGGGAAAAGTATGAACCCAACTCTTTTCCCCCCGATACGGGTTAAATAATAAGTCTTGTATCACTAAATAATTATTATCTAAAAAAAAGTTCTTACATTCTAAAAATATCTTCCGACTTTAAATAACCTGCAAAGAGCTGATAAGCCGCAAAAAAGAACCAATAAATCTATCTTTTATTTATCAGCATAAATGGTATTTTCTTGCTGCCTTTCATATTGCCGACATTCTTTTCTTCATTGCCGACCTCAAAAGCTTCTTTTTCTCTGTCTTTCACGTTTCGTATGCTTCCTGTTCCGATCTAACTAACCTGCCCACCTTTCACTCCACTCCTAGTCACAACTAAACGCTTAAGAATCTGGCTTTAAAATGTTTAGTCGTTCTGTTTTCCGCCGCCGACGTTCTACACACTCGACCACTCGAACCGTAATCCCTGGATAGGATTAGCGGTCCATCTGTCTTTGATAAACCGCAATCCGTTTCTTGATCTTCCATTTTGGTCCGGTTTGTCTCAAAACCGTTCAGTTCTGCACTTCTTAACGTTTATTTCCTCCGGTTCAGTCAGCTTAGTCCGTCGCCATCTGCCACCGTCAGAGTCTCAAGAGACGATTGAACAGTAGAGCGATCGCGCCAGCCCTAACACGGCTACCCCTCACTAGCGTGTACTTTGATGTCTGGCATGCAGCAAGATATTAGCTTCAGGTGAAGGCCATATTTGACCTTATCACTGAGGCCGGGTCATCTTTATCTAAATCCCCTAAGTCTTCTCGTCTCACTAATGTTTAAATATCACTTACTGTATGTATTTCTCTCCCCGTTTCTTCCTCGCCATATCACGCAATGGATTTAATATCATTTTCGCTTTGCTTTGAGGTTTGTTTTAACGGAATCATAAACGTTTTCTTTTTCTTTTTTTGTTTCTTTTTTTCAATATTTGTCTTAGAGTGATGTTTATCAAGCAAGACCTTTGACAGTATTGTAAAATAGTAAAAGAAAAAAACACTCTTGATAATTTAAAAATGAACATTTTTTTAAACATGGAATCGATGAGCTGAATTCAAATTCGGGTCTAATCTGCTGTATTCATCTTCGCGTACCAATACTTTTGAGAAAAGGCATGAGTCCATTTTCCCTCACCCGTCCCAATTATTTTTTAATCATTTCACCCCAAGTAAATCGAGCTACTAATAAGCAATGGGTTGCTGAGTGTTAGAGAATATGATGAAGAAAGTATTAATAAAAATAAAAGTAAAAGAAAAGATAGGAGATAACGATTGACATTGCATTTAAATTTTTGAAGATCAAAGTTGACTGGAAAGCAAGAAACCGGAAGAGAGTTCCACAAGCGAGTAGTGCGAGAGAAGAAGCGATTAGCATAGAACCTACGGTTGCATCTAACCATTTCAAATGTAAAATGGTGAGCCCATGTCGTCAATCTAGTACTGCGCTTAAATTCATAAAATCTGGGTATGATTATTTACCCGCTGCCCCACGCAACAAAATGTGGCACAAGGACGAGTTTTAAAGTGGGATATCTGGTCCCGTAGGCTCAGGCAAAAATTGCCTATAGACCACGTAAAAACGGAGTCAGTTTCCCGAGACGAGACTCTGCCCTTCGTCTGGGGGATAGACTCTGACATGTGCCAGGAAAGTATAGAGGAAACAGACTGGGTTTAAATAGTAGTGAACTAAGGACTCTCCAGATTTGTTCGGTTACCAGTGAAGTATAAGCAGAATTATTATTATTATTATTATTATTATTATTATTCTCCTCTTTCTTCTTCTTCTTCTTCTTCTTCTTCTTCTTCTTCTATGTTTTGTGTCTTTCTAGGGCGTGGCGAACATCTCTCTTCACAAATTCCCTAGTAGTTTTATATTTTTCCGTCCCTGTTCTACTAACTATTTACACAAACTGGCTGGGTAGGTTGCCTGCTGCTTTTCTTGCCCCCCCCCTCTCGCTTTCATTACACCCGGTAAATGTCACATTTTCTTAGGAATTCATAAGTTTTCGCTTGAGGATGAAACAGGGCTTGATACTTTAATTCAGTTTAATTTCAATAATTATATTGAGGTTTTTGGCTCTTGTTTTTGAAACATGAGAACTCTTATGTAACGAAGGAATCATATTTTTTTTTAAATAATTATAATATATACATATATATATATGTGTGTGTGTGTGTCTCTCTATATATATATGTGTGTGTGTGCGCGTGTGTGTGCGCGCGCTCGTGTGTGGGGGGAGAAAACGACAGAGAGGTAGACAGAAGGAGCTAGAAAACTAAGTCAGGTACGTATATGAACAAATAGATAATGGATAGACGGAGATGGAGAGCTAGCTAGCTATCCATCTGTGTCTATCCAATATCTATTTGCTATCTAGCTACCTACTTAGGTAGCAAATAGATCTATCTAGCTAGCTATATAGATAGATAGATAGATAGATAGATAGATAGATAGATAGATAGATAGATAGATAGATAGATATGAAGAGATAAAGTACATATGAACGAGCGTAAAGAGACAATCAACCAGAGAGAGAACAAAAGACAGAAAACAGACAGGCATATATATATATATATATATATATATATATATATATATATTATATATGAACTGATAAATAGCGATGAACATACGCAGATAGATAGATAGATAGATAGATAGATAGATAGATAGATAGATAGATAGATAGATAGATATGAACAAGGATTCTGAAAATAAAGAAAATTAAGTACAAAATGGAACGACCATGTGACAGACACGTACATGCGCAGTACTGAGTTTAACAGCCCTCTGTTGATAAGTGTCGTGAAAAGCACATTATTTTTTTAAAACAATGAACAGCAAAATGTCAAAGAATGGCATCGTAGATTAGTCAAATTCCATCGGGCAATTTTAAGTTGAATACCAACGAGAGACAGAAAACCAAAGCGTATCGATCAGTGAGAACGCATCAAAGATAAAAATAACATATCGTTTAGAGACACGCTTAAAGAGAAAAAAATGAATTTAAATTAAAAATAATATAAAAAGCCTCCAGTCTTCAGAAGCTGCAGTCACATTACGCATGCGCACAGATTCCACTACATTCGGTAATGTATTTTGACACTACGATCTAATTTTGACTGACATGATAATCTTAAAGTGGGTTAGCCATTTGTAAGATGAGGAAGAAGAGGAAGGAGGAAACTTTTAAAAAATAAGTACGTTGACAGGTATATTTTTGTAGGTAATCACTACGCTGTGTGATACAAGACTTTGTGTTAGTTGAGGCATTATTATTAGCAAATGATTTTATCAAGCGATATATCAAAGAAATAAGGGAACACCTTTGATAATAATAATAATAATAATAATAATAATAATAATAATAATGATGATGATGATGATGATGATGATGATAATAATAATAATAATAATAATAATAATAATAATGACATCAGACAAATGTATTCTAAAACAAGAAAGCTTCTTTCTAAGTATAAGATGCATCATCCAAAGGCTGATGTAGACCGTCTATACATACCCCGTAAAGAAGGTGGAAGAGGTCTTATTCAGCTAGAATTGTCATACAAGACAACAACTATTGGCTTACTAACTTACATGGAAACAACAAATGGCTGGATGATAAAATTAGTGAAACAACATGAAAACAGAAAGAAAAAATATTCAATAATAAAAGAAGGCAGTAAATACAAACAACATTTACATTTAGTAGATTCTGTAGTAAATCAAAACAGAAGCCAAGAACCAACTATTGCAGCAAAAGATATGAAAAAGAAAGCCAAGGATAAAGCCCTTGAACAGATGAAACAACGCTGGCAAGACAAACCTCTGCATGGCCAATATCCAGAACGTGCAAATAAACTCAATGTTGATAAAGTTAATACTCATCGATGGTTACGAGCATCTGGATTAAAGTCTGAAACTGAAGGCTTTATTCTTGCAGCGCAAGACCAGAGTCTTTTCACTAGGAATTTTCAGGCAAATATCATACATAATAATGTGGATCCAAAATGCAGGTTCTGTGACAAATACCAAGAAACAATAGACCATCTAATCTCAGGATGTTCTATACTTGCCCCAAATGAATATAAAAATCGTCACGATAGAGTGGGGCAATACTACACTGGACAATGTGCAAACACTTTGGAAAATGTGTAAGCAAACACTGGTATGAACATCGGCCAGCGCCGGTTACAGAAATAGAAGATGTCACCATTCTGTGGGAGTATACCATCCACACACAGAAAAATTGAAGCAAATAGGCCGGACATTATTGTCAAAAACCAGAAAGAAAAAACTTGCCTACTAATTGATATGGCTTGTCCAGCGGATTGTAACATAGCAACCAAGGAATTTGAAAACTATCAAAATACAAAGACCTGGAAATTGAAATAGAAAAAATGTGGAAATTGAAAACAAGAATAATACCAGTGGTAATAGGGTGCACTTGGAATTATAAAAATGGAACAAAACAACACATTGAAAGAATCCCTGGAAACCCCAGCTTAAGAGACATACAGAAAATTGTCTTATTAAGTACAGCACACACACTAAGGAGAACTTTGTCTATGTAACGCTAGCAACTTCATCGGAGATAAAAAAAAAAAAAAAAAAAAATTAACCTGAAATGTGGCCATAACAACACACCACGACCTGCCTTAGGTCTTTCCGCAGACTTGGTAGGTAGTGTGTCCATAGCAGAAATCGAATGATGATGATGATAATAATAATAATAATAATCATAATAATAATAATAATAATAATAATAATAATCACTGCAAGAAACTGTTATGTACATCACCCAAAACCGGTTACAGAGATAGGAACTATTTATGAGACTTTACAATACACACAGACAGAACAATTAAAGCTAATCGTTCAGTCATTGTGACCAAAGAGAAGAACAGAATGTGTTTTCTTACTGACATTGCAGTCCCTGCAGACTGTAATGTATATGTGAAGATCTTTAAAAAAAAAAACTATCAAAATCCACGGATCTTGAAATGGAAAGCTCAAAAATGTAGCACATGAGGATGTCAATAATCCCAGGTGTAGACGAAACCCTCGGATTGATTCAAAAAAATTCCAATATACTCACTGATTCTTGTTAACCTATGCCTTAAAGAAATACAAAACATTATACTCACAAGTACAGCTCACACATTGTGAAGAGCTTTATCTGTGCAAAATGTGTGGGATCTTATTTATTTTTTTGATCATTGGAAAAGTTATTAATCCATTTCTGACTATAGGTTTCTCGTTGGGACCCGGAAGGAAATATATATACAAATGAAATCAACGGAAATAATAATAATAATAATAATACGAAGAAGAAGAAGAAGAAGAAGAAGAAGAATAGCCAACCCTTAAGGAAATACACAAAATTGTACTCACAAGAACATCCACGTCTTACGAAGGACTTTATCTATGTAAAATAAGTGTGATGTTGTGTTTTTTGTTTTTTCCTTAAAAAATGATCAATGTAAAATATCATGATGCCATCTTTGACCTTAGGTCTCTGGTTCTAACCTGGAAAGAAATAAGTATACACCAGAAATCAAATAATAATAATAGAAATTCAGAGAATGTGAGAGACAACAACATCCAGCCAAATCAACCAGACATAATAGTAAAACCTGACATAATAGTAAGCCATAATAATAAAACATAATAATGGAACCATAATAATAAAATCATTATAATAAAACCAGACATAATAGTAAAACTCATGTTGAAAATTCATGTCTTCTGATAGATGTTATATCCCCAGCCGCTACAAACAAATCTTTGAAAATATTCGAGATACTAAGTAAATACCAACTAAGTAAATATAACGGGATAGTATATATCATTAAAAGTATGGCATCCCAAGACAACAACATCGCCTGTTATTATTGGGGTTTTGGGAAGGATATTAAAAGGAGGAAAGTATATGTTGGGAAAAGAGCATTTCAACCCTTAAAACGCACGAGGGTAGTTACAAATATAAACTACTAACATCCCAACTAGGGGAATCCCAAGCCTAACTGAAGACAAACGTAAATATTCCTTTATATATTGTATTATGTATTCCTTTCTAGTTTGTCTATGTGGCATTCAGATGATAAAGTATATTCGTAAGTGTGTGTACCTATGTATGTGTATGTGTGTGTCTGTGTGTGTGTGTTCTGGGCGTGTGTATGTATCTGTGTCTGTGTATGTATCTAGTAGACTTGTTTGGTGGTTGTAAAAACGTTCCCAAATCAACATGCGATGAACAACTAAACATAATTTCTAATAGACATACACACGCGAGAGTGTGCGCGCACACACACACACACACACACACAAACACACACACACACACACACACAAACACACACAGACACACACACAAAGATGCATACACGCACAAACACACACGTACACAGATATAATACACAAACGAACACACACACAAGTACACCACTAGGCTTGAAATCCGTTAATTTCTTGTAGTTACCTAAGGACGCGACGTTTTCTCCTTGAATTCAGAACATAATAAATTATACTAACGTTGTTTAACAAGTCAAATGCACCTGAAACCTGATTAACCAATGAAAATCCAACGGCACAAAATAAAAATATGAGAATTTTTTCTTCTTTTTAATCCACATCTTGTTGTCTGATGAAACTTCAATAAAATGAAACATGTTAGATTCGTAAACGTTTCCCTATTTGTTCTTTATCTATCATATATATATATATATATATATATATATATATATATATATATAAATCAAATGAATAAATATAGGTAAATGTATGAATAAGTGTTCGTATATAAATATATATATATATATATATATATATATATATATATATATATATATATATATGTGTGTGTGTGTGTGTACTATATATAAGAAAGACAGTACTCTATGTTAACAGAGCTATTTAATATATTAAAAAAATATTTTGTATATTTTTAATATATATATATATTAAAATATACATAATAATTAGTACTCAATGTTAACAGAGCTATTTAATAATATAATATAATATAATATAAAAGCCTCAAACAGAAATATTCCATGGTTATAATTTATTACATTGGAATAGTAATCACGATCCAATTCATCAGTCCTTCAAATTCAAAAAGAAATCGGAAAATATAACTCCGGGTATAAAAAACAAAATTTTAGTGAGAGTGTATGTGTGGGAGTGGGAAACAAGTGTGAGAGGGAAATGTATGAAAGCTCTAGAGAGAGTGTTTAACAGAAGAAAGAAGGTCAGGAAGGCCTAAAGGTGAAGGAGGGGATTAAAACTGAACAGAGAGAAGTTTTAAAGAGAGGAGTTAAATAACGGTTTAAAAGAGTGAGATACAGATAAATATGAATTATTTTCAGATTCATAAATGGCTACCGATTCGCTGACCTAAAATTAAAATTAAAAAAACAGACACCGGAAGCGTGTGGATACATTTGTGGTGACACTACGCACAATAAAACACGATATGATCTAAACTTAAAATCCAGCCAATTCATACTGCTGATGTATAATCTGAAAATTTTCCATCTGCTTTGCATCACTAACCTTATGTATACAAGAAAAGAAAAGATGAGGGAGAGGGAAAAAAGGAGGACCGCAAACTAAAAACGAGGACATTTATAAGAGAATTAATGTGTAATGAAGAATAATTAGACAAAGCAAGTAATATCACCTACAGGTTACAAATTTAACATAAACATATAAAAAAAATTAAAGAATATTTCATCTAATAAAGACCTACTATTTATATGACCAAAAACACATACGTATATACACACATACACAACAACATATCTATACATACTCGCACATGCATACATATACGTGTGAACATATATATATATATAAATATACATACACTTATGTATACACATACACATACACACATATACACATAGACATACACATAAGTGCACACAGACACATATACATAAAACCTTACACACATTCATTCATATACATACACACACTCATCTAAACAAATATACAACGTATCTATCTATCCATATATATATATATATATATATACGAAATCGGCTAGACTATATACCCAAGACATATATTGAAGAAAAAATCAATTTAAAATTCTCAGCGTCCCCTCTTCATCGTGCGCATGCGTAGTTACATCAACGTAAACATCACTTTCGACCGATGATGGCCTGAAGGATAGACGCATCATATGGAAACCTTTTTCTCCTTGTCCTAGTTTTCCCTTAAAGTTTTCTTGATATATAAAATGTATATATCGTTTTTCCCAAATATATATATATATATATATATATATATATATATATATATATATATATAAAAGAAAGAGGTTATAGTGATTCCAACGAGAGAAAAGTGTGTATATTAAAAGAAGAAGAGAGGTGCCGCAAACGTTTTTTGGTTGTAATGTGGATTTTTTTAAAATATTATGCTTTATTTTCCATATTTTTACTACACGGGTTTCTGGTCTCGCGACCGTCTTCAGGTAAAAGGCTGAAATTTCCATATATTATTAAAAATAATTAATTTTTTCCTTATGTTTTTCAATGTTAAATATTCTCGATATGAGACATTCACTTTTTTGTGTTAGTAATCCGAATGTCTTTCTTGAATTGGCCAATGTAGTGTAGTAAAATTATCTCGTCTATATATATATATATATATATATATATATATATATATATATATATATATAAAAGGCGGCCTGACGATTGCGTCCAGCCTGTCACGTCTGAGTGATGACTTCAATGTTCACTTTTATATATATTTAGGCAAGAGGTTATAGTAGTTCCAACGAGAGAAAAGTGTGTATATTAAAAAGAAAACGTTTTTGGTTGTAATGTAAATTTTTTTTCAAAAAATATATCATGCGTTATTTTCCATAATTATGCTACACTTGTTTCCGGTCTCGCGACCTTCATCAGGCAAAGAGTGGATATTTTCACATATTATTAAAAGGAATTATTTTTTCTTATGTTTTTCGATGTTAAATATTCTCGATATTAGACATTTTCTTTTTTGTGTGTTAGTGACCCAAATGTCTTCATGGACTGGCAGTGAAAAAGTTTTTGCGTCAAGGGTAATAAAACATTTCAAACTGGTCCGAGAAAGAGTGAGAATGATATCTATATTCCTATCTTTTAACGACCCCTGTGTGTTCTTAGATCTATTACCATTTTGTGTTTTTGTCAGCATATGTACGCATACGTATATTCCCTCTCCATATATATGTCCATTATATTAAATTATATTACATTATATTATATTATATTATATTTGCAGTTTAAATAATAATGAATTAAACTTACGTCTTTTAAACAGTGCACACAATGAAGCATAGAATCATTACATAATCAGGTAGAGATCGATGATTGTAATTGCTTTTAAAAATCTTCGAACACGTTTAAAATTCTTGTCCTTGACATTCCAACCAGCTACACATTAGGGACTGATTATCAGACGACCATTTGTCTATTTTGATCCCTTTTTTTTTTTTTTTTTTTTTTTGCAGGGGTACGAATAATTTCTGGCTTAAATGCATTTCATAAAATTAGTTAACAACCTTATTTAACGGCAAAATCACTGCAACATCAGATCATTTTAAAGGAATGTTTTTTCATCGCTAACCGACAGTTTCATTTACATTTAAGTATCTACTTTCCTATATTCAGCAGACGAGCAATTGCCAACAGTCTCGCACTAATAAAATCCCACCTGCATATGTCAGTGTAAGTTAGTAAAAAATCGGAAATCGTCTCTAGGTTGAAAGTGGGGGGGGGATAATGTAAATTTATTATATCTTTTATTTCATTTAATTAAAAACTTCTTTATATGACGAGACCAAAATCTATGCTTTTAATCCTACCGATATCTATTAAGTAATGTCAGGCACAAGGCTAAGTGGACAAGGTTGACTATATCAATCAGAATTAAACACATTTGGCTTCAGCGGTTGGGTTAATTGATATTTGTTTGGGTTTTTTTTTCAATCGAAACAAATATTTCACATACGTATTCTAGTAAAATGTCTGAATTTCAAATGTTATATATGAAAAAGTTTGGTGAACAAGCTCTGTGGAATGAAAATAATAGACAGTAAAAGTACTGGATGATAAAACAAATAAAAATATCAGCACATATGTTAAGCACTGACAACCACCTCAGTAGACCTAGCATAGGGATAAATACCATCTGGTAACCTGAGTGGTGGACTAGCCAGGGTGTAAGCTTCCTCGGTGGCAATTGATGAATCACCCCCTATCTATCTTGTATCTATATATAAAACTGACTATGTGTGTGTATGTATGCGTGTCTGTGTGTGTGTGTGTGTGTGTGTGTGTGTGTGTGTGTGTGTGTGTGTGTGTGTGTGTGCGCGAACTACTCGAGAACCATAAGGTATATTTCCACCAAATTTGGAACATAGATTGTACTCGATATTGGGTGTGTCTGGGCACAAAAAATAGTCATTTTTTAAAAATCAATAACCGATAATTGATAAATATAATGTTTAAATGCGAATTTCCATTAGTTTGGTTTTTTTTAAACTTTCAGACTTGAAGTCTAAACCTTAAGGCCAATTTTAATGAAACTTGATAAATGTATGCAACTTACTGACCCGCTTCTTATACGCTATATTGATTTTCGTTTCTCTCGACACTGGGACCTTCAGGGTGCCCGAAAGGGACCCCAAAAATTCAAATTCGATTTTGATGAAATTTTGCATGCTTGTTACTCTCTTACAATGAGATAGAAATCGGTTGTCAGATTTTTTTAAAATGCATGAGGGGGGGGGTTTGACCCTATAAACCTTTTGATGCTGCAACTGCTTTTCAAGCTTTTTGTAGCAGTATTTCCCAATTTCAACAAAAATTTCAGTACATATTGAGATTATATCAAGTAACTGAAGTAGTCACTTGGAATTCATTGAAAATCAACACTGGGCCCCCCACGAGTTAGGGGACCAGCAGGAAACCCCGAAATTTTCAATTAAGTCTACAGCCTTGGCCATAAAGTCGATTAAATAGAAAACTTTAAAAAGATGTTCTCTATTATTTCAATTACTATTAGTCCTTTGGCTTTAAATTTGGGACCCCTAGGGTGAATTTTTGATACTTTAAATTTAAATTTGTGAAAATCATATTATTAAAAATGTTTAAGCGCAAATGCCAATTTTTAACTATGTATTTATCATCTTCTAAACAGCGTTTAAATAATGCTCACTAACTCATATATTTGGAAACTTGAGCCCTAAAAGTTTGACAGTTTTATTCTGAAAAATGCAATAATGTAAAGACCCTCTTTCGATTCATTTATAATTATGCTAAACTTAGCTTGTACATTTTAACGTTCATAGTGAGTAGGTTTCTAGCTGCACGTTAATTTTTATTTTTATCACTAGAACGTTTTTTGGTAGTCTATTTTTAGATAAATCCTAACTTTACGAGCTTGCTTATAATTGTTTACCACGTTCCCGTGGTCTCCCTTATAAACTTGCATTCAATTTATTGTGGCTATATTTCCATTAATGTGTATAATATTCTTGCTTTTTAATTGATTACTTCATTTTTATTCAAAAAGCTTAGCCAAACCCCTCAAACTACAGCCTGGCAGTAATGCCAAGAAAGCGAAATTCTTCACTTGGGTGTGCTGCTACTACAGCCAAACGTATGAAAGCATGGAGAAGAAACGCTTCGCAACAAGAAACTCAAATTAGACTGACACAAAATTGCTATTCGTACAGCTAATGCAAAGTCAGCAGAAACTAATGAGCAACGGTTAACTATGCGAAGAAGGAACGCTGCCAGAACTCCCGCTACTCGAGCTGTCGAAACTGAGGGGCAAAGAACAATTCTATACAGTCTTTGTGAACGTTTGTTTTCAGCTTTGGCATGGCAACTAGGAGAAGTCTTTGTTGAATTTCTTCTCCTTCCAATGCATGTTGTTCATTCGATGTAGTTTAAGCAAAAGCTGTCAACAAAGCATTTCTCCTCAAAAATTTTCAAAGATCGATTGCGATTAATGTACTTTTCATTTGTTGACAATTTTTTTTGTACCTTCTGTGCTTCTGTAAAAAACAACTTTCTCCTGTTATAAATGTTTGCACACTTCATGTCATTATAATTTGTCGCCATATAGATAAGAGGCACTAAAGAAAAATCTTCTTTATTTTAACTTTACAGATTCGATGAGGTTCATGATCTTTTTTTTGAATAAACCCAGGCAACGCCGGTTAATGCTGTTAGTATCAAATAAAAATGCAATAAAGAAACAAACGGAGAACTGTTTTAGTAATAAAAAGGAATAAAAACTTTAAAAAGTCCTCTGTACACTATTAGTTCTTCAAGTTCACAAAGCTACAAGATCATAAAAACAAGTTTCGGACATTCGCTGTCGGAGGAGAATTTGGAATCATGTGCGTTGTTATTCATCGAAATTAAACTCTTAGATGAATTAAATGCAAATGCAATTATTGGCAGATTCGAAAAATTGTTTGATGAACATAAACGATTGCTCTTAATATAATTCTCTATTGTGCTTTTAAATTTTTAATAGGTGAATTGTGCAGTGAAGTATTTAAAAATATCAACAAGGTCTGTGGAATGAAAATAAGATATTAATCACTGACAACCACCTCAGTAGACCTAGCATAGGGATAAATGCCATCTGGTAACCTGAGTGGTGAACTAGCCAGGGTGTAAGCTTCCTCGGTGGCAACTGATGAATCACCCCCACCTCATATCAAATAAAAATGCAATAAAGAAACGGAGAACTGTTTTTGTAATAAAAAGGAATAAGAACTTTAAAAAGTCCTCTGTAAACTATCGGTTCCTCAAGTTCACCGTGAGAGAACATTTACAAAGCTAAAGATCATAAAAACAAGTTTAGGTAATTCGCTGTTGGAGGAGAATTTGGAATCATGTGCGTTGTTATTCATCGGAAAGGAACTCTTAGATGAATTAGATGCAAATGCAATTATTGGCAGATTCGAAAAATTGTCTAATGAACATAAATGATTGCTCTTAATGCATACCCTTGTGCAAATGAATTGAAACAACCGCTTTAATTTTCTTTCTTTCACCATACGGTCAGTTTATACCCACTGGAGTGACGGTGTAATCAAATTCTATTTTTTCTTCTGATTAGATCATTTGAAATGGTGTGCACTAATATGAATCTATTTTTGGGATGTATGATGAAATTTGTTTAGCATTGAAAAATATTACGTCATCCGTGATTGCATCAGATTTTTATCACACTATTGTCTTAACTGTCGATTAGTTGTCCTACGACCATTGATGGACGTTACTCCAAGTAAGCCTACAAAAATTGTAACGCTGTATGAACACACCGTCAAGCCTTACCAGTGAGCAAATCAAAGTACTATAGACTGACCCAGAAACTCTCCTGATTTAAATCCAATTGAGAATCTGTGTTCAATCTGCAAGGAACGACTTCGTGGAATGGACATACGAAATACTAACATGTGTACTGGGTCAAGTTTAATCACCGTGAGAGAACATTTACAGAGCTAAAGATCATAAAAACAAGTTTAGGAAATTCGCTGTCGGAGGAGAATTTGGAATCATGTGCGTTGTTATTCATCGAAAAGGAAGTGTTAGATGAATTAGATGTTAATGCAATTATTGGCAGATTTGAAAAATTGTTTAGTGAACATAAACGATTGCTCTTAATATAATTCTCTATTGTGCTTTTAAATTTTTAATAGGTGAATTGTGCAGTGAAGTATTTAAAAATATCAACCAATTACTTAAAATTGAACAAAAATAAATTAAATTATAACATTCTCTATTTACCTTTAGTATCTATAGTATCATGTACAGTACACTGTAATTAAAAATATACATTTTCCCACAAAAATTTAATTGTAACATTTTATCCAAATGTATTTCTTTAAAATGTTATTTAATCTTTATGAAAAATAAATTATAACATTGTAGTTGTGGGTGGGAATAATTTGTCTCCGAGCAACGCATATTTTAGACCCAATTTACCACCGGTCAAGACACACATAGAACACCATTACATGTGTGCAGAGATTAGGCACAAGACTGCAGAATTTTTATAAGTGTTTATTCAAATGGCATAGTGGATTAAAACTGCAAGTTTAATCCTTGGCTTTGGCAGTACAGAAACGTGACATATTCTAGTTCAGTAAAACAAACGGAAGACTAGTGAGCATGAATTTGGACAGTGGAATAAGAACGATCTGCCTCCGTGGACTGAATAAAGGTTTGAGTTAGAGTAGGAACACAAACATCTGAAGAAGGCTAGAGTGTTCAATCAGTCGAAACGATGTAAACAAAATGACCATGGTGGTCTGAACAGCAAAGCAAATAATAATGATTATTCCTCATTCGAACAACTCCAGCTGAAATTATTAATGAGAATCTCTTAAAGAACTGACAACAACAACAACAACAAAAACAGAACACTTATGCTCGGAATCAGTAAGAGGTAAGCTTGGACACACGATGAGGCAAAATTGACCCCCACAGAATATATTGAGGCCAAGAAATATAAAGGCAACGAAACGTCTACCTGACAAACTTCTGTGAATGAATAGAGAAATGGGGGAAACTTTAGCCAAAAGGCATTGGAAGTTTTGTAGCGCCAAGGTCGCCCATGTCCTGAATGAAAACGCCACAGAAAAGAAGAGGAATAGCCGAAACGTTGTGAGAAAATAAGAATGTTGGTTCGAATATCAAAATTATATTTGTTTAACGGCATATCAACTCCTTCATGGGTCATTTAATGGCGGAATTTTATTTTCTCGTAAGCTTTGGTAATTTCTTTTTGTGTGTGTGCGTTTTTTATTATTAAAATCTATTACTGGAATTTTTTTACTTCAATATGTATTTTTAAACATTCATAGTGTTTTGACCCTAGTTTGGGTCTTCTTTATTTGTCCATAGCTAGGACCCTAAAAAGTGCTACCACCCCGGGTCAGGGTGGACCTGAGAACAATATCAATTAAGAGGTTATCAAATTGGGAATACCTGAAACGTTATGAATATAACAATCAAGAAGAGGAGTCTGGTCCGAATAGCAAAGCATATAATAATGATAATTCTTCATTTCAAGAATTCTGATTATGAAATCCTTTTCTCTTTGCTACATTTACTTAAAGAATTTAAACGCAGTACTAGATTTGTTGCCATTATTTTACATTTGAAATGGTTAGATGGAACCGTAAGTTCTATGCTAACAGTTTCTTCTTTCACACTTCCCGCTACTGGAATTTTCTTCCGGCTTCTTGCTTTCCAGTACACTTTGATCTTCAAAAACATAAATGCAATGTCAATCGTTATCGCCTGTCTTTTTCAAGCCTGTTAACTATTTGCCCATAGCTGGGACCCTAACAGGTGCTACCACCCCGGGTCAGGGTGGACCTGGGAACACCAGCAATTAAGAGGTGGTTCCATGCTCCTCAAAACCTCCTGATCAGAGGCCTTGCTGTTGGATGTAGTTTATCGTCTTACCCAGGACGCGGATGTAGTTTATCGTCATACCCAGAACGGACTAGCAATAAAATTCTTGTCGATATTAAATAACCAATTGAGATTGATATACCGTAAAACAAACAAATAAGAAAGTAGGAAGCTTTTTTGAAAGGTTCAGTTGTAAGGGAGGTTACTTTTCTCGATGGGAGATTGGTGAAGCATAATCTTATTACACCCTTAATATCCCAATTTCTCCTTGTGCCAGACTAAACTTTACTTATTAAATAGACTCCTCAGCGATTCCTATCCTATAAGGAAAGTTAAAAGAACACACAGTTCCAT
This sequence comes from Acanthosepion pharaonis, assembly GCA_903632075.3. Taxonomy (NCBI): domain Eukaryota; kingdom Metazoa; phylum Mollusca; class Cephalopoda; order Sepiida; family Sepiidae; genus Acanthosepion; species Acanthosepion pharaonis. The sequence continues at coordinate 1,029,506 of CAHIKZ030000196.1, read as the reverse complement.
GAGTACTTTGATGGATAACCATTTAGAAGTAAATATCAGACAGTGTAAGTAGAGTGTGGCTATGTAACAGATCTTACAATGTTTATAAACTAGACAAATTAGTCTCGTGTGAATACCAAAAATAGGCAACTTCCAGTCTTATCAGTAATTTGATGGGCATTTTAAGAAACATGGCCTTGAACCAAACTTAACAATATTTATAAAATTATGAAAATATTGTATCTCGTCTGATCAACAAAGTTAAGCAAAATCCAATTTGAGCAGTAATTTGATGAGTAGCCGTTTAGAAACACGTGGTAGCCTAAGAAACAATTGATCCTGAACCAGTTTTTATAAAGGAAACGATTTGTTCCGTCTGATCACCAAAGTTAAGCAACACCCTCTCTGATCAGTAATATGATGCGTAACCATTTAAAAACAGAGTACCGGATGTGGCAAAATTTAAAAATAAATAAATATAACACGGTGTTTCTTCTAATCACTAAGGTTAAGCAACATCGTGTTTTACCGGTAATTTCATGGCAAACCTTTTAAAAGCACTAGTTGGTGTAATAAGCTAATAGATTTAACAAAGTTTATAAAAAAAAACTCTGAGTCACGTGACATCACCCATGTTAAGCAACAAGCAGTTTGATCAGTACTTTTATTGGTACTCGTTTCGAAACAGCAATAAATGTAAGTAGCCCACAGCCTTGTACCAGACTTGATAACGATTATCAAGCGAAATAATTCACGGAAATTGTATAATCAATTAATTCCTCTTTAATAGCAAATTTATTCGAAAACTTCACTTTTTTTTTCTTGGTTTTTTAAAGTTTTTGTTTCATTTTGATTAAATGCATTTCTCTTTGTCAAGTTCTTAATTGGATTTCATTCTTCGTGTTTGTGTGTTTATGGTTTTTTTAAGCTTAAAACCTTACGAGCAATTTTCTTTCTGAAATCCATCCTGTCTGAACTCTACCCGATCAATAATCAATGAGTTCAATCGCTTCGGCATTGTCGTTTCGTTCTTTACGAAATTGGATCATGCACATCTACATCGCTATTTACATTGGCATTAATGTGCAAGGCACAAAACGAAAAAGAAAAATGAAGACTGCCATGGAAAGCATGCTCTGAAAATCTGCAGTCAAAGATATTCACCTGAACTCGAACTGACACCGGCGGGCAATATACAACTATCTTAGCCAGCAAAAGATCTTATCGCCAAAATTCCCTATCTGGGCAAGTGACGCTACACAGTCTTCATAGCGACTGCACGCTATTTTAGATCTGGCAATTAATGACAATTTCTCTTATTGGCAGCAATAAAACAATATTCTTCTTTTATGTGCCATGTCCCTTCAGGATGTAGGCGATCATGTCCCTCCACATCTTCTTGTCCCTTGTAGCTCTTAATAAGTTTTGTCTGTTATCAAGCATGTTACATGGTGCTTTCTTCTGTCCCTCTTTCCTTCTATCTGTCCTGTGAGTATCATATTTTCCAAACCTTCCTTCCTCATTACATACCACAGATATTTCAACAACTTTTTCGTGATGTTAAGTATAAGTTTTCTTTTTTGTTTCCATTCTCTCCGAAACCTTGTTGTTTCTCGCATGTTCAGCCCATGCTATCCTCAACATCTTTCTGTAGAACCACATTTGTGTTGCTTCAAGTGTCTTCTTCATCTTTGATGAGATTGTCCGGAATTCGCTGCCATACAGGAGGACAGATATGGCGTAACAGTTCAGTATTCCTTTCTCTGTTTCCAACGAAACTTCCCTGTCTCTTAATACTCTGCTTAGCTTTTGGAAGGCATCTTTGGCCATCCCAATACGTCTTCGGATCTCAGTGTCACACTTTCCGTCCTCTGTGAAAACACTTCGCAGATATTTAAATTTCTGTACCTGCTTGATTTTAGTATCCCCCGCCTGTAATTTGCATTTTGGGATCATTCTTTTGCTGATGGCTATGCATTCTGTCTTCTTGTAGTTTTAGCTTAGTTCTTTCTTCTGGCTTTCCTTCGCTACCTTCTGTTGGAGGTTTTGTAGTTTTCTTTCCACATCTGCTATCATCACTGTGTCATCTGTCTGTCATCTGTCATATTTCCAAGATTGTGGCTGCCAATAATGAATCCTAGTAGAACTTCTTATTCTCTCAGAATTGCCTTGCTGTATAAGTTGAAAAGGTCCGGTGAGACGAGACATCCTTGTCTTACACCCCTTTTTTATATATATCTTCTGAACTCATTTTCTGTTCTTATGCAGTCTGTTTGCTGCCAGTATAGATTCTTGATTATTCTAATGTACTTCCCGAATATGTCAACGTTGCTGAGCAACTCTAATTAATCTTTGTCGCGTACTTTGTCGAACGCCTTGGCGTAGTCTATAAAACACTTGTACACATCCTTCTGCATTTGTATTGCTCTTTCTGATAACATTCTGAGCAGAAATATTGCGTTCCTTGTTCCGGTATCTTTGACGAACCCGTACTGTTCTTGTCCTATCTCTAACCTGATTCTGCTGCGCGTTCTATCCATCAGAATTCGGATGATTAGATTTGTTATGTGGCTCATTAGGTTTATTGTTCGGTGGAGTTCACATTTGTTTGATCCTGGTTTCTTATGCAGTGCTATTAAAATAGATCTGCTTAGGTCTTCCGGCATATAACCACTGTTGTATATTTCATTAATTATTTCCGTGATCTTGTCTATACCGAAATCATCTAAGGCTGCCAGCATCTCTATTAAAATTGTCTAGCCATCCCGCTTTGTTTCTGTTCAATTTGGTCAGCGCTGTTTCCATTTCAATTTTTAATATTCCCGGCCCGTTCATATTTCTATGTATTGTTGGTTGTTCTCTTTCGTTGTGCAAGAGTTCTCCTATATGTTCGTTCCATCTCTGAAGTAATTTTTTCTTTCTCTAATATCAGCGTTCCAACCTTGGATTTTATACAGTCCGTTGATGAACATGTCTTCTGCCCTGTTAGTTCTCTTATTTCTCTATGCATATCTCCTTTATCTGTGATACAAATTCTTTCTATTTCTGCACATTTTTCGTTGAACCATTCTTCTTTAGCCTGTCTGCATTTGTTCCTTGTTTCTTTGTGTACTTTTTTTTGTATTCCATTCCGTGTCTTGACATTTTTTTCTGTTTCCTTTGCATCATGTCGAGAATCTCATTTATTATCTATTCGTTTTAGCCTCGCTAAAACTTCTCTTAGTGTGCCCCACTTCAAGTTTCCAATTCCATTTTGTTTTCTTTTCAAGCTGTCCATATATTTTTCCTGCAGGTCTGGATTGCTCAGGTGTCTGTTGTATTGCGATTCGGGTGCTACGTTAGGCTTCTTCAATTTCTATAGTATCATTAGTTTTCATATAACACGGAGGTGGTCGATTCCGCAGTCGGCACTTGGGTAGGTCTTGTAGTGAATAACTGAATTCTTTAATCTTTCGTTGATAGCTTTTTAGTATATGTCGCCTTTAGTTTCTCTTCCTGGGATTCTCCATATCCGTAATCGTCTTGGAGGTTCTTGGAATCAGATATTGGCTATTATCTTTACCGTGCACCATTAAACCCATTTTTCTCCGCGTTTGTTGCGCGTTCCTTGTCGGAATTTGACAGTTATTTTACCAAGCCTCTTCTTGCCTACTTTGGCATTCAGAAAACCTTTTTAATCTCGTAAGTGCGAAATTTTAAATCTGTAGAGTCTGGTGAGAAGACGCATCCTTGTCTTAAACAACTTTCTGTTTTTGTATATTTACTGTATTCGTTTTCTATCAGTATGCAGGCGGTTTGCTGCAAATATAGGTTATGGATTATTCTAACATCCTTCCCAAATTTGTCAGGATTCCAACAGTTCTTTGTGAGGCACTTTATCAGACGTTTTTGCATAATCTGTAAAACACAGTCTCACCTCCTTCTTTGTTTGTATTAATCTTTCTGATATCACTGTGAGCATAAATTGGAAAAATAACTGAATAATAAAAATCAAAGAAAGCACGCAGTTCTCATATGAATCATCTTCTGGAGAAAAAAAAACGTATTTGTAATATATCCATCAAAGGGATTGTTATCTGATACGATAAATATAACAGATGCGTTAATTCAAGCAGAAATAGAAATATTTCTAGTAGACGGATCTAATATATAACAAACGTAGATATTGAGAATTTCAATAAATCAGTATCCACTAGGAAAATCGCTAAATTTTTAAAATCATTTCACTCCAAGCAATGTAATAAAGCCACTAAGACGGAAAGTGATACTCAGTGTGAATTGGCTTGGTCGACAGCTAAATACGTGGCTTAAGATGATTAAAGATGACGTCGAACCGGTCTTGGGTCAGCGCATGTTCGGAACTCACCGTTGGACCTGTGATTGTTGGTTAGCTCTTACTGACTCAATTGCATTCGACCACCGAACTTGGTAAGCGTTAATTCAAGCAGAAATAGAAATATTTCTAGTAGACGGATTATGTTTTGAATTCGTTATCTTCTTAAATCCGGTTCTTTTTTGTTCTCTGTCTCAAACAATGTCTTTTTTCTTTTTCTCTTATTATTTCATACTCAGTAACACTTTCCATCTTAGTGGCTTTATTACATTGCATGGAGTGAAATGTTTTTTAAAATTTAGCGATTTTCCTAGTTGATACGGATTTATTGAAATTCTCAATGTCTACGTTTATTATGTATTAGATCTGTCTACTAGAAATATTTCTATTTCTGCTTGAATTAACGCATCTGTTATATTTCTCGTATCAGAAAACAATCCCTTTACAACCCAATTCTGTTGCATCTGCCTGTTCCACTCAGACAGTGTCTTATTGAGAATTTTGCTTCTCCGAAAACTAGAATCATAATCACTTGAAATCTTGAGTCAACCGATACCGCCTATAAGCGTATAGTATGCACTATTTTATGGCAAAAGAGGAAGAACTCTATTTTATTCAAAATCGGATACGACGTTTCTTTGATGGATATATTACAAATGGGTTTGTGTTTTCCTTCCTGGCAATTTATATGCAGAGGATACCACGGTTTATGCTTGCTTACTTGTTCCTTGCGCCATTCACCCGGGATCGATTGAACCGGCTCTATCAGACGGATTGGACGCATCCCGAAGGAAAGCTTACCAAGTTCGGTGGTCGAATGCAATTGAGTCAGTAAGAGCTAACCAATCACAGTTCCAACGGTGAGTTCCGAACATGCGCTAACCCAAGACCGGTTCGACGTCATCTTTAACCATCTTAAGCCACGTATTTAGCTGTCTACCAGGCCGATTCCGCCAAACCTGTGAAGGACGGACGTTGGAGAAGAGGTTGTATTCATTTGGACGTGCAAATTCATTGTCGTTTCAGTTGGGAATTTGGATTCACCAGGGGTTCCCAGTTGTATGTACACAAACTTGGGGGTAGTAGGATCCGAGCAGTGATTCGACTAGAGCGCCGAAACAATCGCTTTTCACACCCAACACAAGTCGGTGGTGCCAGTGTTGCGATGAGGACACACGGGTGGGAGATTGACCGGCAGAGGCAAGATACGTGGCCATGAGGTTGCACAGTTTATTTTATGCTACAACAGATCAGCATGAGATCGTCCCCAGTGTCCGGCTCATCTACTGGTCATCCACTGACCAATCTCTTACAGCTCAATCGGGAATAACTGGTTTGTCTTATTCAATACCACCAAAACAAAGTCAGCAAGCAGACATTAAAATTACTCTAGTTCTCACTGAGTTTCCTTGTTTCGAATGTCTATGGAAACAAAATCTCACTCCCGACGACAGATGGAACTTGTGCATTCATGCCAATGCGAATTGTCGTTTCTTTGCATTTAAAAAAATAACGTTCACCCAGTACAAGGCCCAAGAGCCACTCGATGTAGAGGACTACAAAATAAGAGGCACAGTTTATGGAGATATTTGGTGAAGATAATATTTAACCCTACATATGAACAGGTTAAAATCGTAATGATCGGGGAAGCATCCTCATGGGAGTTCAGAAGAACACATTTCTCACCTTCTCTTTCATTTGAGTATGCTGTATTCGCTAATTCTTAGGTACCTATAGGCTTCATCTTGTTTCGTTCCCTAAACTTTGTTACAAATTCTAGATTTATTGAGTGTGTTTCTGTAATTCTCCTTTTCTTGAATGTTACTTTTGGACATTTATCTAATCCGAAATCCATTCTGATGTCATCACTGAAACATTTTACAGTATTCAGGGTACGCTTTAACTGATTGTCGTTTTTGACAAAGAATTTGGTATCATCCAAGTAGAATAGGTGATTAAACATTGTCTTTTGTACTTGTATTCATAGTTATTGCTGTTTACTTCATGCGAAAGTGGAATTAAGGACAGACAGAACCGAAAGGGTGACAGGGAGACTCATTTAAAGATTCCTCTTTCAATATTCAAACAATGGAAAGTGGCAGGAGACTTGATGTTATTTAGGTATAATGTGGTTTTCCACAGTTCTATGCTATATTTAAGGAAATTATTGGTGTGGAGGGTGAAATTGCCGAACCATGTTCAAATTTCAGCCAAGTCTTCTACGTTCGATTTCTTGGCCTTACGAAAGCCACCTCTTTTCCCCTGTCAACTTGCTATGGGTTAAATAGACTGAGATAACTTGTTTGGCAGCCAGTCTAAGTGAAAAATTATTCTACATTCCAAACTATGGAGAACCAGAAACCACTACAATATCCTTCTCAAGAAAGCATAGCCATCCATAGATAATAAAGAAAAGAAATATGTGGAGAGCCATGATCGCCTATATTCTGAAAGGATATTAAAAACAGAAGTGGTTCCATACCTTTCTTAAATGGGATCGTCCTGAGTATGACTATAAAATACATCCGTATCCTGGGTAAGACGATAAACTATGTCCGATAGTAAGGGGGTTTTGAGGAGTATGGAACCACCTCTTAATTGCTGGTGTTGCCAGGTCCATCCTGACCCGGGCATGAGTAAATAGTTAAATACCCCCTACCAAAAAAAAGGGTGTCAAAACACTGTGAAAGTATAAAAATAGCTTTTAATATCAGCAATACATTTTTGTAAAAAAAATATTACCAGCAATATATTTTTGAAAAAAAATATTACCAGCAATATATTTTTGAAAAAAAATATTACCAGCAATATATTTTTGAAAAAATATATTACCACCAATGTATTTGTGTAAAAAAAATATTACCACCAATAAAAATCTTGTCGGCATAAATAACCCATTGAGGTTGATATGCCGTATAACAAAACAAACCAAACCAAACCAAACTTAAGTATGAAAATTAATATCAAACGCTTTGAACCGAACTCATAAAGTACTTCCTATATTGATTAAAGGAAAAATTAAACAGGCACTTATCTATCTCTCACATGGTATTAGCGATCGGTTCTAAAAGAATAGGGAATAATAATAATAATAATATTCAAATTAGGTTCAATTCAGTGTCTCATTTAGTCAACCGTTGTGTTTGCGATAACGAGATTCACATAAATCCGTTCTTATATAAGTTATTCTTTCATGTATATTAAAGAGAAAAGTAGTTCTTTATGTCATAGATGAAGCCAGTCTTCTTTTTCTTTGTGCTGCGTCTATTCAGAACATTAATGATCATGTCTCTCCATGATTTCCGGTCCTTTGTAGCGCTTAATAAATTGTATTTTTTGTCATCGCTCCTAAACTCTGTTCTGCCATGTAGCTAACCAAGCTTGCTAGGTAGATTATGCTCCGTTTTCTTCCGTCCGTCTTGCCTCGCTATTTCATTTCCGTATCCTCTTGCCTCATTATGTACCCTAGAGATTTCAACTGTCTCTTTCTGATGTGAAATATAAGTTTCCTATTTGTTTCTATTTTCTTTAAAACCTCGTCTTTGCTGACATGTCCGGTTCACGGTATTCTCATCGTCCCTCTGTAGAATCGCATTTCTATTGCTTCAAGTCTCTTCTTCCTCTGTGGCTGGATTTTCGAGCATTCATGGCCATAAAGAGGGATTACTATTACCTAACAATTCAGTACTCTTTTCGTTGTTTCTAACGAAATTTTCCTGTTTAGCTTTTGGAAAGCATTTTTCGCTATCCGAATGTGTCTTCGGACTTTCTCTGCTCTGTTAAAACACTTGCCAGATACTTAAATTGTTGTATTTGCTTGATTATATTTTTCTCCAATGCGTAATTTGCACACACTATTTACTTTATTCGGACTATTGTCCTCATCTTTGTTGTCATATTTATTACAACGTTTCGGCCGTTGTACGCTCCGGCCTTCTTCAGGTGGTCGGAATGTCGAACTGAACCCTTTATTTCGCTCACTGGGCTAGACTCTTCTAGTTCCACGTGCCATGTTTAATGGATGTCAGTTATCAGTTATCTCCTGTTAATTTCCCTCTGAAAGTTCTCCACTGCCTTAAGCGGGTATTGAACTCACACTCTTTGGGTCCTGTCACTGGATCTAACCAACGCCTTTATCCCGATGCCAAATTTTGTCCATTTTCCTGAGAAGTCTCTACTAATTACTTCTGAAGTCTTTGTACAATCAGATGTCAGTTTACCCGGAAAGTTATTTATAAAAAAGAGTTGAAATTAATGCATGCAAGATTTCACGGCTCTAGCATCACTCCTTAATAACTCATACGAGAAACACATAAGACCAAAATGGAATATTGGATTTGCTCAATTCTCCCTCTCCAACTTTGACAGAATTCAAAATCGTCTACCCGTGCTACTCGGGGTAAAGTTATTTTCCACCCTGCAACCTCTTTCCCCACAGGCGCAATATTGCATGCCTCTCGCTTACTCTGTTGCACATTCCATAGCAAAAGTTCAGATGAACTTTATCCACTGTGCCATGTGTCCTCAAGGACATATGGCACAATGGATAAAGGCGTTGGTCCGAATGATGTAAATAGTGTATATAATACCTCATCTCAGAAATATAGACAGATGTTATAATTTGTATGTTGAGTTGTACCTTTTGCTGACGACTATACTCTATATGAAAGAAAATATTATTAGAGTGCCATTTTTTTCTTTTGTCATCTTACCTTTATTTATTTTATTTTTCAGAAAACCAATAACTTTCACCGGAAATAGGGGTGAGAATTTCAAATGGCTTCCGGTTTAAGAAAAGCGCCACTAAAACTTTAAAAGTTATTAAATATCCAATCAACAAAAGAAAGGGTAAGTATAATCAAGATCAATATTTGTTACATTTTTTTTTTCTGTTATATCTTTCATCAAATTATGTAAATATTGTGTTCAAAATTGTGTTATTGTTTTGAAAGATTTTTTAAGTTTTGCTTCGATAAAACAGCTTAATCTCTAAACAAAGTCTCCGAAAATATGGCACGGTGAAACACCGGTTCGTGTACGACCCCCGTGTCAGGACTGCTTAGGCATATCAGCTTTTGTACACTTGGATGTTCGTGTGATGTAATGGATAGCAGCCCAGGATTGGAACTCGGTGATACGTAGGCTTTGTCTGAATGATTCGCGAGTAAATAGCCTGATTTCAAATAAGGTTTTCACACAGACCTTATCGTTATTTCTTTTATGGCTTTCTAAACCTAAAATAGTTTTGCCGGGGAGCCCTAGGGCTCCAAGTGTGTCGTCCAGGAGCTCTTCAAAACTGTTATTTTTTCTTACCACGACGAGGATTGTGCCAAAAGAAAAACTAGGAGATTTCCTCCATGGTACCTAGACTTTATGAATTTAAGCACAGTACTAGATTGGCGGCTAGGTCTCATTATTTTACAGGTGAAATGGCAGCTAGATGTAACTGTAAGTTCTGTGCTAACAGTTTTTTCTATCTCAATTTTTGCTTGTGGAACTCTCTTTCGATTTCTTGCTTCCGCGAAAAATTTGATCTTCAAAAATTTAAATACAATGTCAATCGTTATCTTCTCTCATCTTAATTCCTGTTTTTTATTGTTGTCGCTCCTTCAAGATTTTTCTTTTTCTCATATACTTTCAAACTCAGAATTGCCCCACCCGCTTGCGTTTTAGTGGCTTTATTGCCTTGCTTGGTATGAAATGTTTGAAAATAGTATCGGGACGTACCACAAAAGCGGCAAATAAATTGCAAAAAGTTTTATAATTTTCTGTTGGAAAATAATTAACAAATGCATTTGTATAATATTTTCTTTATGATATTGCATCGGGTGTCAGCAAAATTCTTGGTCACTTCCGATAAATAAAGCAATAAATAATTAATGAATGAATTTTATGGTGAACTGGTTATTATTTGAGAAAGTCTTGTGGAAATAATTGTTAACATTGATGGGGGCGGTGCGTTTGAAAAACAGTTATAATTTTTTTTTCATGTTTATTCTAATAGAGATGAAATTGTTCGGGAGTCGTAAAAAACTTTTATCATTCTCAAAGGCTCATTGGTACCTCGAAAGTTTTGGATTATGGTAGTAAGTTATCGTTTTCTCGGAAAAGAAAAAAGCAGAAAAGAATATTGAAAGGTTTTGTGCCATTTTAATTCCCTATATATCAATAAGTAATCAGAGATGGCGAAGAGACATTACGAAGCGGGGAAATTTTGCTTTGTTGCTGCGACAAATAATACACCGACTATACCCTCTGCAATTCAAAGGGGTCACCTTTCGGATAGATACTTACAGACACGCCTATACACTGGACCCTATATCTACCTTTTTACTCTAGTGTAAACCAGAACAATGGCTACGATTTTGAGTCTAGTGTAAATCGGACCTATGGCGTCCTGTCTATTAATTCATTGTGATTTTTGTCTTTGTGGTAAAACAACCCGATTACCTCATTACAAAAGCTGAGTAAAAATTTCTAAAAACCTGTACTTGTATGTAATATAAATCCCTTTTCTGCTTTTAATTTATCGTGATATACAGAAGATAGGGTTGCTATCAACTGTAGGATATCGGAAAATATGGCTGTCAGCAAGTGAAAAAGAACCAAGATACGGTTTACAAATTTCAGATGTTAACATCAAACACGTACAGAAATTTAATTTATTTGGGAAATGTTTTAACAAAGGATGGAAAATACGACACGGAAAACTGAACGCGTATCGGATGAGCGAAAAATGGATTCCAAAAACTAAAAGAAAAAATAAAACCTCAACAAATGAAAGGGAATTTATACATTTTCTTTGTTCTTGAGAATTGACAATTGTGGTAAAACAAGCCGATTACCTCCCCTGTCTTATAATTTGTATAAATAAGTCACGCAGTCTTAGAAAAAACGGAAAAAGACTTTAGTTACGTTCAATAAAGGCACATTAAGTCGAACTAAACTCCGAGATTTTATTACGGTTCTATAAATCATATATTTGACATTAAGAAAAAGCAAGCGTTCGTATGTCGGTAAATTAACCCACCTTACCTATCTGTCTATATTTCTGAGATAAGGTATTATGTACATTATTTACATTATTCGGACTATTGTCCTCATCTTTGTTGCCATGTTTATTACAGCGTTTCGGCCTTTCAGTATCTGTCTATATTTCTGAGATGAGGTATTATGTACATTATTCGGAATATTGTCCTCATCTTTGTCGCCATATTTATTACAACGTTTCGGCTTTTCAGTATCTGTCTATATTTCTGTGATGAGGTATTATGTACATTATTTACATTATTCGGACTATTATCCTCATCTTTGTCGCCATATTTATTACAACGTTTCGGCCTTTCAGTATCTGACTATATTTCTGAGATGAGGTATTATGTACATTATTTACATTAATCGGACTAGTGTCAACTTTGTTGCCATATTTATTACAACGTTTTGGCCTTGCAGTATTCGTCTATATTTCTGAGATGAGGTATTATGTACATTATTCGGACTATTGTCCTCATCTTTGTCGCCATATTTATTACAACATTTCGGCCGTTGTACGCTCAGGTGGTTGGAATGTCGAACTGAACCCTTGATTTTGCTCACTGGGGTAGACTGTTCTAGTTCAACGTGCCATGTTTAATGGATGTCAGTTATTAGTTATCTCTTGTTAATTTCCCTCTGAAAGTTCTCCACTGCCTTGT